>RAPC01000001.1:318842-598617 GCA_009806235.1 Neurospora sp. CHS-2018c
GGGGGGGGGGGGGGGAGCTCACGAAGAGAATGGAAGTGCCTTGACGGAGTGAAAGTGGTTAAGGGGCCCGTTCCCCTGGCCTAACCCAGGCGCCGTCCTGATGGCGGCATCGACGTATCTGATTCCTGCCTTGACGGCCGGGACCATGTCCATTCCCTTGGCAAGGTTCGAGGCAATGGCGGCTGTGGATCATGACGGTTAGTCATTCAGTCCATTATCACGAAGTCCACGAACTCTCGGGCTTCGATGGGGCGGGAGTAGAAGGGACTCAAACTCACAAGCCAGCGAGCAACCAGTACCATGAGTATTTCTAGACCTCTGGTACGGCATCTCGATCTTGACCACTTGCAACTTTTCCTCGCCCTCTACGTCTCTCTTCGTCCCCTCTGCAGCAGGTCCCACGAGGATATTGATGACGATTTCCTTCTCGTCTTCCGTCTTTGCCTCGGTACCATCACTGCGGAAGGGAGAATGGCCGCCCTTGACAAGCACCCACTTTGACCCGAGCTTCTGCACCTTGAGGGCAATGTCCTCAAGATCGGCAACGGACTGGACTGGACATTGGTCGTGGCCGGCTTCGAGTAGGAGTGTGTTTGCTTCCGGGACGTTAGGTGTCAGGATGGTGGCTAGAGGGAGGAGTCTTTCGCGGAGGGCTCGGGAGGCGGAGTTAGGAAGGAGTTCGGCGCCCGTTGTCGCGATCATTACCTACGTGAATGTGTAAGTATATACGGATACTAATGTAAGTGGTAGACAATAGGATGTGACAAGATTGCCCTTTCAAACATGGTGGTGGGTGGAGAACTGAGTAGAGGATGGTGCACTGTGGCACTTCAAGTTTGGAGACAAGTAAGGGGTAAGGCTATGTAAACAAACAAACGGAACGGCTAAACATCAAGAACGTACCGGGTCAATAACCAGCGTTTTGAGCTTGTGGTCTTGAAGAGCCTGAGCAACAGCCTCGATAGTGCCGGTCGAAGCAAGCATGCCTTGAATACCAGTAAAGTCATTAGTGCTCATTTACGTTTTTCCCTTTAAAGAAGACGAGCTCACCAGTCTTGACAACGTCAACACCGATATCATCCACCACAGCATCAATCTGCTTCCTTAGGAAGTCCACCGGAACCTCGTGAATGCCGTACACTCCCTTGGTATTCTGGGCCGTCAATGCGGTGGTGGCCGTCATAGCATAGCATCCATGAGCGGCAATGACTTTTTGGTCCGCTTCGAGACCTCTGTTTTACGTCAGATCGCCTTTCCAAGTCCAAGGAAATGAGGGCAACAAGAATATGGAGATCGGAGAAAACCGAATGATATTGGAGATAAAGGAAACAACTAAGGTTACTAACGCTCCGCCCGAACTGTCCGACCCTGCTATGACCAATACTCTGGGTAGTGTACTACCACTGTCGTTGGAAGCACTCATCTCGAGGAAGCTGATTGATCCTTGGTGGGTTTAGGATGACGGGGAGGATAGAGATATGGATCACACCAAGAAGGACAGGGTAAGGTGATAAAGAATGAAGAGGGCAGGCTGGAGGTGTTTATGTTAGTGGACAAGATGACGAGTGGGAGTTCCTGGGAGGTGTGCCTACCAGCAAGGTTCTCTCGTCAAGGGCAGGTATCATTCCATGGATAACCGAACGCAACTGCTAGAATACGAAAGTCACTCAAAGCTCTTTGTCACTTCCAAGGAGTGGGGTGTTACAGTGGGGTTCCTGTTACACTAACATTTCCTCCTGAAACTCGTCCATGACTCCTCCATCCATCACTTCAACATTGAGAACAATATGCTGACCAACTGAAGACTGCCCGCGATCATCAAACTTTGTTTTCAAGCAATTATCGTTCTTATACATCCTCCTAGACCCAACTCCAAAAACCTTCACGTCTCGAAGTGTAAGAAAAAAAGATATGGAACACGGTAATGGAGTTATATCCAAGAGAAATGGGATGTCACCAGGATGGTATTTATGAAAGAGCAACAAGCCAATATTTTCAAGGCCACAACATATTAGGATTTATTTGTTCCTTGATACCCAACGCCTTCACCTTATATGTCCAAACATGCCATGCAAAGATAGAAAAAAAAATAGTCTGATATGCAAAAGGGGTATTGCGATACAAAGCATAAAGGGCACAGCCTCTTATGCGAAAAGTACAGGTCTGTCGACAAAGCCCCAAACGAGATACTCGAATGAGGACTTAACTTCGGAAGTAAATCCCGAAGAACAGAAGAAGAAAAGAAGAGGACAACATCGTAACTTCATGCATCAGTCCGTCGTTATCGGTCTGGGGGTATAATTGGTGAGCGTAGCAAAACCAAAATGGCGAACTGGTTCTATATCTCCTGGACCCAGACCTATTGATGTTGTTAGTACGAACAGTGCAGCAGGACAATTACCAAGCGGCAAAACTTACCTCCATCTTCCCAGTCTCCAATTTTTGTTTCCTTGCATTTTGCTTGACAGTTTGAATGAGCATGTCAAGATCGTCTTGATCGCCCACCGTGATCATATCACCATCTGGCGAGTCGTCATCCTTGATTTTGATCTTGATGCGGCGGCGAATCCCAAACTTGCTCCTGATCTTCTCCTCAAAGTCGGGGAACTCAATGGCAGTTCCGACCATGATGTAGCGAACATCGCCAGCATGGACCTTAACACGGATGCTGCGAAGTTCAGGCCGCCTAGAAGAACCACGTCCTCCGGAGCTTCGAACCGTGTTGGAACTTGGCCTACGACCAGACACCATCTCAAATTCGCCCTCATCGAAGGAAACGTCATAGTCGCTCTCTTCGTCCTCTTCCTGGATGTATCGAGGGGCGCCTCGGTTGCTCCTCTGTCCGCGGCTGTTTCGGTTGGGACCGGGGCCGCCGTACATATCGTATAGTTCGGCCGGGTAACTGTCCTCCTCTTGCTCTTGAGTCCGTCTCATTCTTGGCGGCGGTGGCTGCTCGCGTTGGGAGAAACCTCGGGATGGGGTGGCCGATGCTGCGCGAGAAGGCCGCCTAGAGGGCTCTTCCGGAGACGTCTTTTCGTAGCGATCGCTCGGTCGGACCTTATCGAGATTGAGCTTAGCCGGCATGGGTTTGGGTCCGTTTCGGACAGAAGCACCGCGGCTCATCTGTGACTTTTCATTCTCGGGCGGAGGTGTCGGCGGGAACATGCTGCGGTTGGTCGGGGGCTCCGACTGTTGCCTTCTGCTCTGTAGCCCAGGCTTGACGAGGTTGGTAGCGGCGAAAGATAGCGACTCGACTGGCCTATCATCCTTGACCTCAAGTTTCCCAGCCTAGTTCCCTGGTGTCAGCAACTGCAAAAGAGGGGAACGGAAAACTAGAGAGACTAACATTCTTGATTTCAGCACCAGTAAAGCCAGTGAAAGCATTGTTCGCATCTGAGGTTGCGACTAGGCGGGCTTTCCCAAGGTAGTCTTTGGTCTTTAGGTTTCGCACTTTCGCTTCGTTTGGTCGGTAGACGACGCCCACTGGGATAGAGAAAACGGTGTAGCCCTAAGCACTTGTCAGCAATAGTCCAATTTTGAGATCCGCGATGCGCTTACCTCTGCGTTCTCCTTGATTGCTTCATCGATCACATTATGGTCCTCAACCACCTTCTCCTTGGCCGCATACGACAAATCCTGCATACCAGCTTCGGTTTGTTGAAGGTAGATGTAGCAAAGACCACGGTTGAAAAGGACTTCGCATGAGTAAAGCTTGAAGAGAAGGCCCAGCTGCGCGTAGTCGATGACTTGGTTGCCTCGAAGATATAGGAGTGTATCGTTGAAATTGGCCAATGCCTCTTCAAAGTCGCCAAGCAAGAAGTTGGAAACACCCTGTTGGAAGTATGCGACAGCTAGGTACTGATCAAGCCGGATCGCTCGTTGATAGCACTCGACCTGATTGAAGAGTATAAGTAAGCTTAGGTCCGTGTAACAAGAAAGAGTATGTTCCGCGACTTACAGCTTGCTCGTGTTGACCCAGTGTCGCATGAATAACGCCCATGTTGAAGAGGATCTTGGAAGTGTCGGCAATCTTTTCGAACTCCTGCAATGCAGCATCGAACTCGCTATTGTCATACTGCGCCAGGGCAGAGACCCAAGTCTCTATTTCCTATAGCCATCATGACGCGTGAGCTTTGTGAACCAGATCGGATGGAAGGAGGCGATATGGGACGACAAGGTGTACTGACCTGTTTTAGCGACATGTCGAGGTGTTGTTAGACGTGCGTGATGTCGGGTTGACGCCGGGCTCGGAGCAGCGGGAGATGCGAAAACAGAGAAAGGAACGCCTAGAAGCCCTTCTGGGAAACAAGTCGCGAGAATCTTAAACTTTTGGCCCACGCGGACCCGAAGCAATGGAGAAATAGGAGGTGGTGTATCGGGACGACTCAAGAGTAACAGCGAAACATGCAGAGGGGTTGAGCGTGGCCAGGCCTGTTGTCTTGTATAAGTGGGCGGCAGATTTGGGCAGGCCACTGTACGGGCCCTGGGGGACCAGTAGCGAGTGGGAGCAGGGTGGCAGCAAGGGCGGCAACAGGGGGTGCTCGCTCTTGGCTGGTCGAGTCAGCGGCAGGATGGCACCGCTTCGACCGCTTCGCACACTTGTATTTTTTTTTTTTTTGCACCGCTAGCAGCTCTCTTCACAGGCCTGGCTGTGTGCTTGGTCTGCAGGTGCTGAGCCTGGCTGGTCCGTCTTGTTGGGCTGGTCGGCCTGGGCAGAAACGGCGAGATCCCCGCGCCTCGTTCGTGGGCCCAAAAGCTCCCCTACAACTTCTCAGTGGAGTCCGATATGCTCCGTTCGCTTCGTGGGACCCGTAGGAACGTGGGACGGACGATGGTCGCTATAAAAACACTGACCACCGACTTAATGGAATTAGCGGCAGCTTGGCATGTGACGGCCTGTGATCTGACTTTCGAGATTCTTGCACAATGGTATTGTCCGTCTTTGGTCTTTGGTGTTGGACCCCACAACGCAGGTCCAGGTAATGATGTTCAGGTACCAGCGGGTAGAGGCTGGCGGGAGCAATATCGAATTGCAGGATGCAGATGATGACAGCAGGAAAGGTAAGCTGTACTCTGTAGTCTCTGGACCCTGACAGGAACTGAACAGTTGGTATATGTTGTCTAGTGGTATGTAACTGGGGTACCGATTGATGATCCAGCAATACCAATCCAGATAGATACCTGCTTGTACAGATGCAGTCAACGAAGATCAAAACCAGCCAACAGGCGCCCGGTCCAGCTGCTCGGAAATTGTCCTTGAGATCGCGGGGAAGGATTGGGATCAGCCCGAAGAGTGAATGTCTCTGATCGACTCAAAGGCAGGCGGCTATCAGTGCCAATTAGGAATAGTGTGTGTATAGAAGGAATGGATGCAAGTTGCTGGCTGTGTGGTCTGGGATGACAGAAAGGACAGGCTTTTGGCGGTCTATCGTGACCGGAACAATGGAAATGAGAGAATATCGTCAAGTGACGAAGAAAAGAGGCCGTGTAGCCAAGGTATCTTGCGAATCGGCAGAGGGAATTGTTGGTGTTTGTGGTGGAGAAGAGCGAGGGTGATGAGATCGGAGCGTTGAGATATCAAAGCAGTCGAAGTTTAGGCGGCAGTAAACAGTGGGCATGTGGACAGTTGTGGGGGCGTGTCTGGGGTGAGTTTGGGCGATCATGGGTGAGTGGACCGCGCTTGCCGGGTTGCCAAAACACTGATGACGACGCTAGGGCAAGAGCCTCTGAGCCTTTTGTGGTCCATGCTCACAGGGGCAACCCGGCCAGCCCTGAGGTCAGGACAATTGGAAGACAACTGCAACTCTGCACAAATTCCAACGTTGCAACTGAATCTCCGGCCTGGGACTCTTTCATCATGACGATGGTATGGGAACCGAGATCAAAAAGGAGCGTAAACGAGGAGACAAAGTTTAGAAACACGGACGGGACCCAAGAGGCCAATGTCGGTTGCAAACGGATTCAGCATGGATGGCCCGTTGATGCAAAGTATCTTGTTGGTGTTAGAGACATGCAAAAGTGACACTTCCAGGGGCTTCCGAGTTTGAACCTCCTCTCCATCTTCACTCGGCCTCTTGTCTACCGAAACGAGGGCTCTCCTGGCTTCTCTTATGTTGCCGAGCATTGGCAGTACTGGCGGTATCGTGAATGTGATGTCAAGGCACAAATTGTACGTTTAAATGGCTCTACCATCGAATGTTTTCCAAGACTGGGTCGGCCCACCACCATGATAAGCTTCTGGTTCCCGTCACATGTATAGCCTATGAAAGGCGCGGGAAAACACTGGGACAGAGACGGAGTTAATGGGACCACTGCTCAGACTGCAGAGAACTGGACGTCAAGAAGGGAACAGGCTGATGTGATGAGATTGCCTGCTGCGGCATCTACGGTAGTAGTCCCAGGGCAAGAATAGTACACACGTGTAGAGCTTGCAGGGTAGCATTTCACTATTTGGTCGGGAGCTTCGTGGGTTCCGATGAGCGATGAGTTCTTCCAGCAGTTTCCCAAACCGTAGACTTTCTATGTCTTGGCTCAGATCGTTTTCCACTCTGGGAGGTGAGCCGGTTCATGGTCCATGTCTTTCTCTTATTTCCGCTTTTCGAACAGATGATTTGTGGCATGAATGTCAAGGAGCGAGACTTTGGGTTGGCAGCTGGAAGCCCGGTGAGAAGGGGTTCGGTCACAATGCGGTCGGTGGACGGACGTGCACCATTGTCGCAGAACTGTTAAACCCTTGCGAATCACGACCCACCTCGCTCATGCAAGATGGAATCCACAGAACCATCCAACCCACTGATTGGTTCAATTGAAACATTAGATCGGTCTTGGCAACCGGTCCTGGCGCGTATTTCCAACTTTGTCCCTCCCGTTCAGACGGAATTCGGGACTTCGCACTTTCAACCTTTTCTCGACCCTCATCGTCATCGTAGCTGCCGGATTACTACACACAGCTTGAAGCTATTCCACTGATACCACGTGGACGACCATACCGTATTTCTTGCGGGGAATTCATCTCTCAACACCAAGAAGCTTATCCCAGTCTTTCATCATGGTCTCGGGCTTGTCCCGAGGCCCAGACAGCCAGGCCGTGTCCCATGGCCTTCAGGAGCAATGCGAGCATCTCGAAGCTTCACATCGCCAAATTCTGGGAACATGCCTCCTGGGTGCTATCTAAGCGCCATCATTTTTCACCGAAACGAACCGTCTCAACCCACTCACCACCAGCGAGTCGAGATATTGGTTAAATGCATTGCCAACGTTCTGTGACAGTGACAGTGACTATGTCTGGACTCTGCAGACACGGCAACAACAATGATAGAGGTCCCTCAGCTGGATGTGTGTCAAGCTTCTCATATGATGGCCTGTGGTTGCCAATATCACAACCATCAAGATGATACACGAACACTGGATCATGCCGGCTGGAGTCGTTCGTCTTCGTTGTCAAACACAAGGTGAGCGGAGACATGAACAAAACGGGTCGAGCCCAAAATAAGATGCTGGATCATTCCACTGCCTCGGATTCGGGTTGTATATGGTAATTCACTCCCTATCACTGGACTGGCACTCGGGATGAATGTGCCGTAGGGTGAGGACCACCAGTCAACCCTACCAATTATCAGGCATCACGGCCGACTTCTCTCGACACTGCCTGTGTATCTACTCCAATCTTCCCTCTCCCGTCAGTTCAACCTGTTGATCTTTACTTCAGTTCGCTGCTCAACCAGGTCTCTTCTGTGGCCTCAAACAGCCCCGGCGCTTATACCTGTTCATGAGGCTGT
Source organism: Neurospora sp. CHS-2018c (assembly GCA_009806235.1). Lineage (NCBI taxonomy): Eukaryota > Fungi > Ascomycota > Sordariomycetes > Sordariales > Sordariaceae > Neurospora > Neurospora sp. CHS-2018c. The sequence goes on from RAPC01000001.1 coordinate 326,621, forward strand.
CTTAGCTGCATTCGCAAATTCTTGAATGCCAACAACGGCGCCGCAACGGCGCAGCAAGCGTGGAATGTCAAAAGAATCTTCGGGCACCACGATGTTACCAAAGAAAAGACATGGTTCGGCACCTTCCGGGCATCGATCGACCGTCCAGCCGGGCCTTCAACGGGCCAGACCTAACTCAGGTAGGCAAGGGGTAAAGGCTGGCGCTGTTCTCCTGCATGCTCAAGCTGTTTCGCACTGGGACCCTAAAGAATCCCATCGCGTAGCACGGAAATTCGGAATATCAAAATGACGAGCTGCAAATCCCGGGATACCTAACCCCGGGGCTGTCCAACATGATAATCTGCGGGGGACAGCTTGGAAGTCATTGACCAGCTTGCTTAAAATCCGTCAACAGGGTATATACAGACTAGCGCTGGACACTCTGATTGTCTTTCACGTCTTGTGTCCAACACCACTATGCATCCGGAGAAGACATTCATCACTCCGTTAGGCTAGAGGTTGAATTTGGCATAACACCAGACCAAGTTACTTGTCTCACCGCCCGGATTTTGGTGACTGATGACACTCGTTCCGTTCTCCTTCCGGTTTGTGATCCGTGGGGTCATTTCCCCACAAGACAAAGTTGCCATCGACGAGTGTTTCTCCTACCTCTACCCGCATGACTGTAACACAAGGAAACACCAAAACTTCCGCACTAGTACTTCTCTACCCGTCAACAACACCTAAGAAAAACCAAAACACCCTAATCCCTCTACTGCATCCCATTAGAGATGCAAAGAGAACCAGAAAGACACATGGGATTTACAACACACAAGCGATTCACCCAGCCATCCCCCACCGCGAATCCCACATTCCCACGGTTCTTTGGTTGTATACTACCTTGTTGTCAATCAAGGTGGTAAAGCTACCGAGCAGACAACCACTTCCGTGTCTCGGGCCGGTTACACACAAAACCCATTGTTTCACTAACACGCTCCTTCAATGAGTGTCAAGCAAAGACACTCGAATTATTATGCCGAAGAGATGCAACAGGTTGGTTTAGACTTGTGTCCGGTGAAAATTCTCTAATTTTTGAAAACGACAAAGTTTGTGTGATAGACTTGGATCGCCGAATCACATTCATCCGTTTGTCTGTGATAGGAGTTAACCCTCTGTCTAAACCGAACTGCTTCGTCATAGTTGTTCTCACACATTGGCGGCTATCTCTATGGGTGCTGCGCCATCTAAACGCCATGAAATATTCATTTCACATCATATCCTACAAGTTGCCTGCCCGCACGTGCTAACTCGATCTTTCTTGAACCGTTATACATGTTCCCAAATTTACACCTTTCTACCTCTTCCCGCCACCCATCCATCACCCATATTGTACATCTAGCAAAATGACCTCATCACATCATGCACATCGCATGGTAGATAATCACAACATCCCCTTCTTAACCTCATCATTCCTCTCCTCCCACAACGTCTTCCCCGTGCACGAGCACACCGTCTTATCATTATCCCACACGCCCGCGCTCCTCGCAATCACGCCCACCACCGTATTCTCATCATTCTCCAACGCCCTTCCCGCGCTCTCATCCACCGACACCGGCGCCACAGCAAACGCATGCCCGATCACCTCCCAGATCTGGAACGGGTGGCTAAGGAACACGCTCCCGTGTCCGTCCTTGTTGATCTCCACCGTTCCCAACACGCCGCGCGGGGCGTTGGGATCAGAAACCTGCGCCTTGGTGTCGGCAGTCAGCGTAGCAGCGCCGGACCACACCGGGCCGGCCGACTCGACGCCCCGCGCGAGGTCGCCGAACTCGCGGATCGTGGCGCGGTAAGTACCCGGCGCGATGCCGCGCAGCGTGAGGTCAACGAGCGTAGTAGAATCGTTCACCTGCACCATGCGCGCCAGGCCGCGGACCATGCGGTCCGAGGCTCCCGGGGCGGGCGCGATCTTGTCTAGGGTGGGCTTGTGGTAGGTCTCCAGGATGCTGACGGCCGCGCCGTGAGAGCCGCCGGAACCGCGCAGGATGGCGTCGCGACCTGTCGACTGGATGGTGTCGACGATGGCGGAGGGGGCGGCAGTGCCTTCTATCGTGAGCAGCTGGTCCTGAAGGTTGGCTTCTACTTTGGTGATTCCAGGGAGCTTGTAGAGAGCGCCGGAGACGTCGTTTACGCAGCTCTCGCAGTGCATGGGCACGGCGAAAAGGGTCTGTGAAACGGGTAAGTATGATGTGTCTTTGAAAGTTGATTAAGGTGAGTGAGATATGTGAGACAGGCTTGGACCCTTCATTTAAGGTAACAGTTTTGGACTGAGACTCATATGTAGGCATATATGAAGATGAGGGCAGTGGAAGGGTATAAACAAACCTGAAAAGGGGTCGTGATGGAAGTCATGTTGCCTGCTATCTTCGGGGTTGATGATTTGGGAGCAGCCGGGGATGACTGTGACTGGAAATAATTCCTTTGTTGTTGACGTTGTTGCCAAAGGTATGCGCCTCCAAAACCTGCTAAAGCTAGACTAGAGATCCTTATAATATGTCTGGCAGTGTAAGGTGGCATCGATTTTCAAGCACTAAGAGGAAGCGACGGCAATATGAGGACAGTATAGATGTGGTGGTGTGAGAGCAACACCAACAAGAGACGATGGATTTGTATAGAAGGCGATGGAGGAGAGCCCCACGTTCGGCAAAGGAGGGGATGACATAAATACAACAAGGTTTTGACTCCGATCTACGGATCCCTCAAAGCCGGGGTAAATGCGACTCTTTTGGTGACATTCCTCACTGTTTCTCGACGAGTGCTGGGGAGTCACCTCACTGGAGTGCGAAATGTCGTTTTCCCATGATCACTGAAGACGGCAGGGAGGAGATGTCGGCCTGCCAGAATGTTGATTTCAAAGCGACGGCACCTTCCCGGGACCACTTTTTGCGGGCGGCCAACTGGAGCTCCGCTGTGTCCGGTTCCTCGGTCGGCCCAAGCCGGGGCAAGCCTGCTCCCTGAAAAGTGTGTGATACCGGGGAAGGAAGTGCAGGCATTGGCACACTGGAACATCAGTGAAAGAGAGCTCCAAGTGCGCCCCGTTGGTATTTGTTAGTGCTTTCTCCAATTTCACATCAAGACTTGCGGACCACCGTAGCCACCCCGCCAACTGCCAGCGGGCCGTCGTCGTACTCCAATCACAAGTGGAAATTTTCCGGCAGGAAAAGTGATCGCAGCTTTGGGCTTGGCAGGCTCTGCTGCCCTTCTGGAGGAGCTCCATTCTGCTTCCCGTGATACCGGACCACATTGATACCCGTTCGCCGTGACAGCCCCGGACTTCCTCGCGCCTGCCGAACCCGCCGTCTCGAACACTCCGGAGCCCGCCCGATCCCGTGTCATTCAATTGACCCGGAACGACAACACATAGAGGTTTTCTTACCACCAGTCGATGAGGGACTCGTTCCCAGTGGTTCTCATACCTGCCTTATCCACCTTGATCCTCTCTTAAACACCACCATACGCCTACATCACCACCTCGCAACGCCGTCAAGATGTCGCAAACAGTCGGAGCTGTAAGTTTCCCCTGTCCGGACACAACTGTCCCATGTCGTTCTCGTCTTATCACCTGAACACTGGCTTCCCCTCTATCACCCCACCACCCTCGACTAACCACCCTTTCTTGCGACGAACGTAGACCCGACTAGCCTACTCCCGTGTCTGGCACCACATCTCCGCCGTCACCCCTCACCCCACCCTCTCGACCATCAAGGCCCCTCCCGAGGCCATCACTCCCCCTTCTCTCGGTCGCCTGGCCTCGCGCATCGCCACCGTCCTGATGGGCAAGCACAAGCCGATCTGGGACCCCTCCACCGACTGCGGCGACTACGTAGTCGTGACCAACTGCGCGGCCCTGTACACGACGGGCCACAAGAAGTGGCGCAAGACGTACTACCGCCACAACACCCGTCCCGGTTCGCTGCAGGCCATCACCATGGATGCGCTGATGGAGAAGCACGGCGGCGCCGAGGTGCTGCGCAAGGCCGTCAGCGGCATGCTTCCCAAGAACAGGCTGCGCGACAAGAGACTGGCGAGGCTGAAGGCGTTTGAGGGCGATGCGCACCCGTACAAGGATAACTTGGTGCGGTTTGGTGGTAAGGTGGTGGGCGCTCCGGGATGGGAGGAGGCTGTTAAGGCTATCAGGGAGGCGGATATGGAGAGGATATGAAGAATCCATGAGGTGGGGTTGTGCAAGGTGTGAAGGGTTTGAAGGCACTGGGGCTGGCTATCTACTCATGAAGGGGCGTCAGAGGAACGGGAGAGAAAGAGATGTAGGGACGAATCTACATCGAACCGTTACGAACCGTCTTGTCGTCGAGGACTGAGGACTCCGTCAACTGTGAGGAAGATCGTGTGGACAACGACCTGGTTGGAGCGAGTTATCTCCTTTGGTGTTGTTGTTTCGGTTGAAGGTCACTTGACCGTGCCAACACGGGCTATACCGCCAATGCCAGTCTGTATATTACATGGGAAGCCGGTCCGTGAGCTCAACTGGCCATGGACCGTGTACGAACTTGGGTTAGAAAAAGAGGGCCTCTCATTGTACAAATACATCACTCAAAAAAGATACCATGGTTACGACTCATGGGAGCAGTTTGGACCCATTCAATATTTGATGATTTGAAGGGCGAGGAACAGATCCTTATGTCCATCCAGCTTAAGGCTCGCGAAGCTCAAAAGCCAGCTTCACCAATATCAAGGCATGTTTTAACGTGGTGTCCCAAGAATGCAGCTAGCAGCGCTGCTCGAATGCTTGCTTGTTCGTAAGGGGAAGTTTATTTGGTTACCCCTGAAAGTCAGCGCCTGATGAGATGTACATAGCCTTCATGATGATCCATTGTACAAAGGTATCAACAACATCTTCCCACCTTTAAATCGTACGCCTGCCCGCCAACCAGCCCCTCGCAACGTGAGGGGGAATGCAAGAAAATGGTGATATCATGGAAGAGAAAGAAACATATGCGACTTGATCAAAAACAAGGTTCAACAGTCTTACGAGCGAGAGACCTCGCACTTGATGAGACCGTTGGGACCAGACTGGGGAGCGAACACCTCGGCATCCTTGCCGGTGTTCTGGAGGCCCTTGTGCCAGCTGAGGTCTGTTTTTCGGGTGTTAGTGTCTGTCTTATCTGACCTTTAAGAAAAACAACGGTAGGGTTTGCAGAAAAAATACTCACCAACTTCAAAGTAGTGCTTGTTGGGCAGTGAATAGTTGGTCTTCTCCGCCTCAGGCACCGCATCCAAGATCTGCTCGCACATCTTGTACATGGTGTTCTGCACCGACGCCGACTCGTCCTCCGCAAACGTCTTGAGCGTGATGTTGCGGGCAGCCTCCCACGCAGCGTCGAAGCGCTCGACACCCTCCTGCACGGCCGCCAGGTTGGCGAACTTCTTCCAGGTCCAGCCGGCGTCCACGTCGGTGGAGAGAATGCGGTCCCACGTCTCCTTGAGGGTGGTAAACTCGTCACGGACGAAGCCGTGGAAGGCGGAGCCGGTGCTCTTGAGCACCTGGAGGCCGACGATGCTGCTCTTGATGGCGACGCCGTCCCGAGTGACGGTGGCCTCGACGTTGCGGGTCTCCTGGCCGTCGCGCAGGAAGCTGTGGGGGTGGGGCTGGCCGTCGATGACCATGCGCGTCCAGCGGTGGACGGTGACGTCGATGTGGGCGGCGCTGATGTGGGCGTACTTGTCGAGGAAGTGCTGGCCCAGGATGCTGGCGTACAGCTCGGGAGGGTTGACGGGGTGCTCCTTGGCCTTGATGTAGATGGTGTTCTTGATGGAGTCGGTAGCGACAATAACGCTGTTATCGGCCTGGGTGTACGAGGTCTCGATCTCGCCCTCGAGAAGGCAGCAGACGGTCATCTCGGTGACCGACTGCTGGCCAGTCTTCTCATCATTGTGGACCTTGTAGACGCGGACATTGTCCTTACCATAGCGGGCAGCAGAAAGGCGAGCCATCGTGTCGTTGACCGTGGTGTTTTTTGGCCTATGTTGAAGCATATAGACTGGAGAGGGGTTCTCGGCTCGGAGTTGAGGAGAACGGTGCGGGGATTAGGAGATCCGGGAATCGAAAGGAAGACGGTTTGAATATGCAATGGCGTCAAGCTGTGAGAGGAACTTGGGGCAAGCAAGTCCGGCAAGCAAACCTAAGTTGAGCTTACGCAGCGATGTGGATATCGTCTGTAGCTGAAGAGTAGCTGAAAGATAGAGAAATGGGGCAAAGAACAAAGAGATATCTTCACTTGAAACTGAGTCGGGGACAGGAGCTTTGAACAGTTTTATATCAACTTGGGAGCTTCGTCTGTCTGAAGTGTCATCGCAGGCAGGCGACTTCCCCCTTCCCACCACCTCCTCTGGTACTTAGCTCATCGGCCCCCTTGACCGAGCGTTCCATGTGGTAACGCAGCTTGGTAACTGTGAATAACGTCCGATAAGGAAATGGGCACAAGGACAATCGGAATGCGCCTTGGAGCGCAGCTGAGCACCAGGCCAGTGGCGCGCGGGTGCGCGGCCTTCCGCCCCGTGCCCATGTCCGGGAAGACAAGACGTTCCCGCGGCGGTTCCTGGCGGCCCATCCACATCCAGATGTGTTGGTTTGACGGCAGGGAACCGTTGGCTTGCGCTCCAGTTTGTGGGGAAAATCAAGTAACGTCGAGCTCCTCAGATGGGGTGGACCCTCCGGAGTCCGCCGAATGCCACGGGATTTCCAGCTCAGAAGGCTGACGGCCACTACGAGCCTACGGCCCCAGGGGCACTTCCGTTGTTTGGACCCTTCTCGGCGCCGCCAGGGCAGTTGTTTGCCGTTGTCGTCTGGTGCTGGATTCTACTAGAAGGCAGAATTGCTGGTAATGACTTCCACAACCGAAGTTCTTCTCCGGTCTTGCCGTCACACCAACAACGGCTACAACTCCTGTTCAAGCCATCGACATATGAGATTACGTACTTTTGCTCGCACCCGGATCTAACAGGCACACACGTGGAGATTGTTTGAATACCTATCGTTCAACAATGTTTGCATGCTGTTCCCGTCAACCCGTTAAACGAGAGGGGTTGCACGGCGTTGAAAGGCTGCGGGGTCGGACCGCCGCAACGCCACAGACGGAGACTCGACGGATTAGCATCGTACGACGGCATGGCCCGAGCGCCATGTTTCCCATCGCTGTCAGCAACATCTCCGTATCAATCAGCATATTGATGGCTCTTATCAGAGCTTCTTACCACTTACAGGTCTATGACCTGCTCTTTTGGATGTGATACTCTGTCAGTCCTCTGCCAAAATATGGGATAATCATCTTCAACGGTTGAAAGCCGTTTGGTAGTAGAGGCTGGTTAACAAAGCCATATCTAGACCATTGAAGAAAGAGGGTATATGAAGTTTGGGTTTCACTAAAGGTTTACTCTGTCACAGGTAACTAGAACCAATGGTTGAGTTATCCTCCAACGGAAGGTTGGAATATCAAGTCACAGTTTAAGTTCTTGGCTCGTATCAAATTTGGATCAGCTACCAAGAATCGACTGTAACTTCAGAAGGGCAAACGCACACATAACCCTGAGACCATCTAATCGAAGAACAGCAAGGCTTTGGACGTCCAGACACCAGAGCCAAAACATAACCTGTAGCATGAGGTGTGGGCAAGGATGCGGAGAATCCTGGCAAGACATGGCCAACATATATACCTAAGAGTTTGTCCAGCAAGCTGTAATGGAAGGTTTCAATGTAGAAAAAGAACAAAGAGGAAGCCAAGGTGTAAATACCCCTTTTGGGTTGACAGGTCTCGCCAGCCAGGGCCTGTCAGGGTTATAGGCGTGGAAACTGGGCTGAGTGGGGGCTCAATTGTTACTTAGAGTGGGATCCATCTCCAGGTCCAGTGCACCGACCAGGGAGGGCACCTTCCATTGCCCTGGCCGAACATCCAGGACATTGCAATGACGGCGGTGCCCCCATTGTGATTGTGTGAGTGCAGTGTGTACAATCAGGATACAGCAGCATTTACAGTATCATATCCCGAAAGGTACCTCTACTACCTTGGCTACCTGCGACTACAGCCATCATACCCAACCCCTCGACACAACGAACAGGTTAGGTACTAGACGACGCCAGCACATCCCGACGACGGGAGGCGCATGCGACCCCGCTCATCTATCGCATCCCTCTAGTACCTTTAACGTTCAGTTGGCAACTTGGGAGTAGCAACACGTGCAATTGTCCGCCAGCATGAGAGACGCGGAATAGCAAACCGATAGCCTAACATAACCCGCGGAGACCGAGACAACAAGAAGACCTCATCTGACTACGAGAGCGACAAGACGAAAACACCAGCCTCTCCGGCCGGCGCCTAGGTGGTAACCAAACCACCACTCCCGTCCCCCTCGAGAACGCCGCCGGGAATCGATGCGCAACAGGACACACAGGGCTCCCCCTCGACTGGCGAATCCGAGTCTGAATCCGAATCGAATGCCTGTGACGATAGCGAGCCCGGAAGCGGAAGCGTCCTGCGTGGAGGACAAATGGCTGGGCCATCCACCATGTTGAGCGCATCAGCAAACCCCCAGAACGCCAGATCCTACTCGTCGCAACAGCCCGGAACCTCGCAGACTTCCCGAGTGAGCTTCGATCGCGATGGCTTGCAACCCCCGGGTCCCGCCCAGCCTCAGAATGGCGGTCGGAACCTCGCCGCGTCCGCCGTGAGCTTTGCCCCGCGCGGTACCGCTCTCAACCCGTCGCCCATGCCAGGCAGCTTCAGTTCGGACCTGCGAAGCCAGCTGAACCTGTCCCGTGCTGGGTCTCGCGCCGACATGTATTCCCTCGAGAAGCTGGACGAATATGTGGACGACACGCATGACCAACCCCTGTCGCAGTTGCGGGAGGAGTTGAACCGTGAGATGAAGATCAAGGAGGGAAGCGAGAACATGTTGGAGGCTCTGAATACCAAAAAGCCAAAGCAGGCGAAAGAACAGCGAGCGAGGATCGAGGCCGAGCTGAACTCTTCCACTCAGAAGATCAAGGAGTTGCGTCGCAAAATCACGGCTGCCCAGACCACCAAAGCAACACCAACGACTCCCGTCAGATCCAGAACCACCGCCTTTCTTCAGGACTCGAATGGTATGCGCTCCCCGCCAAGTGCTTCAAGGAGCGGCGCCGGTTCTGATTTTGACGAGCCGACCGAGTCACCCACGTACGCCCTTACCGAGCTCCTACAGGCCCTCGAGGTCGATGGCATGACCCCGGACTACTATGTTTCCAGGGCAAACAGCTTGGTTGATCTCTTCAGGCGTCATCCGACTCTCAAATACGACTTGGTGTGGTCCATTTTTGGCCTTCGCATGCAGGTCATGCTGATGAGCGAAAGTCGCGAAGTCGTTGCTGCAGGCTACAGGATGATACGATACGCCATCTCTGATATAGCGTCTCTCAGGAGAATCCGTGCCCTAAATACGGATTACCTGGTTACATGGTGCGTTCACTTCTGTCAGTGTCCATCTCGGTCGAAAACTAACCAAATTACACCAGGTCCTTGATCAAAGACCGTAAATCGGACGTCGAGCGTGAGCAGGCTCTCAAGTTTGTTCGCGCCTTTCTCGATGTTAAAGACGGCGTTAAGGAGATCTCGAGAGCAGTCGTCCGAACCATCGCCGCGATAGCTGAGGAGCCTGAGGAGCGGCTACGGTCAATCTGCATAGAGACCTTGGCCGAGGTTCTGATCCGCGATCCTGCCCTGCTCATATCTGCTGGAGGACTGGCGCCACTGCGCGACGCCTTGGCTGATGGATCATACAAAGCCTCGGAGAGTTTGACAAGTGCTTTCCTTTACCTCTTGGATGCGCCACAACGACGCAAATACCTTTGCGCCGGAAACGAGTTGGAAATCCTATTCACCGCGTTCACCGACGATCTCTCGACCAACGAGCGCATTCTCAAGCAGAACTCTAGGGCCGTGGCATCGGCACTCAAGACATGGTCCGGGCTGATGACTTTGTCCATGTACAACTTCCGTGCCGTCAAGTCCATGATCCACAGCATGGTCGTTAACACCGGACCAATACGAGAGACCATCCTCGATCTCCTCTACTCGTTGTTCCGTATCAAGTCCCCGGCGTGGGCTACCTCTTTTTTGGCCGGTAGGCGACTCACCACTTATGGCAGAGTTACGAATCTCAGGTCTACGTCCACGAAAGGATCACATGGCGACTTCGATGACGACGGTGGCGAGCAGAATTTTGCGGAGCACTATACAGCACTATTACTGGCCATCTTTGTCAAGTCTGGCGTGGTACAAGGCCTCCTAAGGCTGACCCAGGACCTTGAAAATCCGCCTGTCAAGCGGAAGGCAACTCTGCTCATAGGAGAGGTTCTCAAGCTCGCAAGCCGCCTTCTCCCGCCGTCTTTGAGTAGCGGTCTGCAGATGCTGCCAGAACTGTTCAGCGCTGCCGCCAATCTTAAAGACGAGAACCATTTCATTGCTACTGGAGTAGTATATCAAATAAGTAGCGTCAGCAAGACGCTCTACAGATCATCGCCAACAACATACACCCCTTCGGTGATACCATCAAGCAACTCCTTGGATTTGGGGATACTTGATGACCATCCCAAGAGCAACACAGCTATCACATTTGATGATGCAACGTTCCGACAACTACTCGTTGATTCACACGTCCTAAGCAGCTCCAACTATGCCAAATGGAACTGGGACATAATACTGAGAGTAATCGAAGGGCCCCTGACAAGCGGAAAGAGGCTCGAAGAGGCCATAAAAGCATCCAAATTTATAAAGCGTATCATGAGCTTTTACCGCCCGTTTAAATACCGTTTCTCGGAGGTCAAGAGCACGAGGAATACGCAAAAGTATGTCAGAGTGGGATGCTCTCTCATGCATACTCTGCTACAAAGCCCCGAGGGCTGCAAATATCTCTCGGATAACAAACTCCTCAGGCAGATTGCCGAATGCCTGGCACAATGTGACCCAACAAGCGGGTTAACAGCGCAATATCCAATGTTCGCTCGGGATCGTCTCACGGATACTCTGTGCGGAGGTTACTTCCCCATGCTCGGCATCCTTACCGGGGACCAGAAGGGTATTCAGATGCTCGATAGGTGGCGTATTTTCAACATGATGTATCGCATTGTTGATCTAAAGCAACGCCCCGACATCATCAAGCTGATGCTTGCAAACTTCGACTACTCCCTACACGGGCACCCGCGAGTGCTTCTTTCCAAAGCCCTAACGGCCGGGACGAAGGATATCCGGATCGACGCCACAAATGCCTTGCGCAAGTATGCCACGCGACCAAGGATATCAACGCAGGGCCAGGAACCAAGTGACTCCAAATGGGCCATTCAGCTCCTGGTAACACAACTGTATGACCCCGAGATTGAAGTCTGTGCCACGGCTGTGAAGATTCTCGAGAAGGCCTGTAACACCAAGAATAATCTCGAGTACATCGTCGAGTGTCGACCAGCGTTAGATCATCTAGGAGAGATAGGAGCTCCCCTTTTATTGCGCTTTCTATCGACCTCGATCGGCTACCACTATCTCGACGGCCTAGACTACATCAGCAACGAAATGGATGACTGGTTCCTTGGCCGCAATGATTCATACGTCAGCGTCATCGAGGCCAGCCTTGCCCGCTCCTTCCTAGAACACCAAGACGACCATACCAACCGCATCAGTGTCTTTGATGATGAGCAGGAAATCGAGGCGGACAGTCACGTTCCTCCGCATTTCTACCGCGAGCTCACCCGAACACAAGAAGGCTGCAAGCTTCTGAGGGAAAAGGGACACTTTGACGAGTTCGCGGCGACAATTCGCGAGTACGGCATGCAGTCAGATGATCCAGAGATGATCGTCAAGGTCAAGGGCTGTCTATGGGCGGTGGGGAATGTCGGTTCCATGGAGCTCGGCGCGCCATTCCTGGAGTCCTGCGACGTCGTAGAACAGATTGTCAACATTGCCCAGAACCACGAGGTGATGAGTCTTCGTGGCACGGCATTTTTCGTCCTCGGTCTCATATCCCGTTCCGTCCACGGCCTAGAGATCCTCCTCGAGAACGGCTGGGACGCCAACACCAACGTTCTCGGTAACTCACTAGGCTTCTGCATCCCCTCCGACCTCTCCAAACTCTTCTCTCTCAAACCCTGGCAATACGTTCCCGTAACGGCCATTCAGCTACCCGACAGTCAAAAGACGGAAACCACCAAGCTTCCCGCCATCCCCTCCCGCCCGCGCTCACAGAGCTTAATCAACGCTATCAAGGAAGAAGAAGAGGAGAAGCAAAAGGCGGCGGCAGCAGCGACGCAAATCAGCTCCAAACCCGACAACAGCACCGCCACCCAGTCAGCGGGCAACGCACCGCCGGCCGAAGATTCGGCCCCCAGGAACGAACTCGATCCAGACCCGACGAACCAGCGCATCCTCGAGCTCATCATCGACCTGGCCAACATGGTCCTCTACCGCCGCTCGCGCGCCGAGCTCCTGCAGATCAAAGCCACCAAGAAGGCCGCCGGGTTCAACCAGCCGCAGCTCTTCAGGAAGGTCATGAGCCTGCTCGAGTGCCACCACTACCGCCTACAAGACCGGAGCATGATTGTCGGGTTATTCGACAAGTCGGTCTTGCGAGCGGTCATCTTTGATGAAGGCCAGACAACGAGCGGGGAGAGTGAGATGGATATGGACATGGAAGAGGATGAGGACGGCGACGACGATGATGATGATGGTGATACGACCATGTCGGCCACGGGGATGGATTCCGTGAGGGAGGAGGACGAAGAAGAAGAAGATGAGGTCCGAGATGGACGGCGGCAACAAGAGGGTCCTGATGACAATGGGATGAGGATGAGTGAAGACGAGGAAGAAGAAGAAGAGGAGGAGGAGGAGGAGGAGGAGGAGGAGGAGGAGGAGGAGGAGGAGGATAAATCATCCCCTCCCGCCCTCAAAGAGCGAGATCTTCACCGTCGCGGTGGTCAGCATGGCCATCTCCACCATGGCGGGCTGGAAGAAGCGAGGAGGAGGTATGCCATGAATCCGCCACCTCGTGGTGTCGGTGGTGTGGTTAGCGGGACCAGCGGTAGCCCGGTTGGCAGCGGCGGTGTTGGGAGCTTTGGAAGCTCGATAGGTGGCTCAGGCTCAGGTTCAGGCTCGGTGGATGAGCAACAGAGGACAGAACGACAAAGGAGTATAAGTGACCCGGCGGATTTGGAGAGGCATTCCATGATCAGAGGGCCGTTTAGGTAGTGTAGCGGCTGTAAGGCGGTGGCCGCGGTGGCCGCGGTGGGTGGATGCTTTTTTGTTCCAGTTGGTGTCGTTTTCAGGATAACTAACCATTCGGCGGTCGAGCGAGCATTGGAAGGAATGGAGGTCGGGGTACGGAGGTTGACTGGCTGGGCTGGCTGGCAGGGCATAGAGGATAGGCAATACTCTTGACAATCTCTTTTCGTTGGTTTTCATCTTGGCTGTCTATATACATGCTAGCTAGCTGGACGATACACAGAAGAAATGGGGGCGTGTGAGCGGATAAGCTGTCAGCGGTCGGTCGGTTGCTTGGTTGGGTGTTTGCAGAGCGGATGAAGCATATGGATGGGTACCTACACTACACAGCGAAGTTGTGATCTCTTTAAGATCACGCGTTTTCTAATCTTGATTTTGTCTTCTCTCTTGTATCATGATCTATGTATATGCGTGCAGCATCAGTGGCGCCCTTGGTTTTTCGTTGCGATGGGCTCGTCAGTGAGTTACATATCAGCCCTGGTAAGTTCGTTAGCGTGGGACTTCACAACGTACTCTTCGCAACTCAACCAACATTCCATCAATTTTCATGCAAGAAGTTGGTATCAACCTGATGCGTTTTCCCCGTTTCATACACTCTCTCCGATTTTTTGTTTTGATTGTGGTTATCCCGTTGTTTTTTTGTGAAGTTTTGCAGACCTCTGTCACAAGAACCGCGCTAACAAACTTTCAAGGGCTGATATGTAGTTGTTTCTGTTCTTTAAGTATACGTGATCTGTCGAGGCAGTTGAGCTTTTGCAGGACGTCTAGGTCAAAGTCGGCATGAGAAGCTCGGCGGCATCCTGTGCAGTCATGTTCGGAAAGGGAACAGAACAAGCGTTCACGGGCGTAGGCGTGTGGTAGTCCTCCTCATGGTAGTTGTTGCATATTTCCAGACTTATTTAACGGTCCGGTGGTTTTCTAGTTTGAGTTTATAGCATGACGCTTGTGAGATTCGTGGAGGGCGGACGGTCCCATGGGTTTTGACTTTAGAGCTCCCCAGAGTTTGACGTTCACTCAGTCGTACAAGTCGAGATCTGGATACCCCGAAGACTCATAGACAAGATGACAAACATGATCTATATCCCGTAGTATATACGAACTCACACTGTTTTCTGTCTCAAATCACTTCACACGGTATTGACAACATGGGACGGACGTTCAGATATATCAGATCGAAGCGAGTTTCTCTCTTCTTTCTAATCGCACGCTGCCGAGCTAGACGACCTAAAGTGACTAAGAACCAAGGATCCAAGGATCATAGCGGTAGTGGTGGTGATGGTTGATAGTTAGAGTACTGAAGAGAAGAAGAAGAATGAAGAATGAAGAAAGGTTTGCCCCTCCTTTTTGCTAAAAGCCAAAGCTTTTTTGCAAGATTAGAAGAGGCAAGGCGGTTTCAGAGTTGATCCGGTTTCCCAGGTTTTCCTCCCAAACATAAGGTTGCTGATGCTGGCGTGCGTGCGTGTATGTTTGCGCGCGCGCGCGTGTTTGTGTCAAATTACACTGTACATTGTTGTATGGTTGTTTCCCTTCTCCTTTCCACATTGATTGGTATGCTCTCCTCTCCTCTCCTGTCCTCTCCCTTCCTTTCCCCACGTCTTCCTTTTAACCTCCCTCGCCTCTTAGGTATCGCCACAGCCCGGTTTGGATCGGCGCTTTGGTTGTTTCCCTCCTCTTCCTGTTCTCAGTTTCCGTCCACGTCCGCGTCTCCTTGCCTTTTCTTAGCAAGAGCAAGTTCAGAATATGAGCTAGGAAGAGTTATTGCGAAGTACCGATCCCCAAAGATAAGCCAGATGATAATAATTGAGTAAAAAAGTAAAAAACAGACAGCGAACTTCGTGACAGCAACCTCTTTCATAACATGCTTCCACCACATGATAACCCCAGGTGTATAGAGACAATCCCCAGTCATTCACCCAAATATCACCCCCCCCAACCCCCGTTTTACCCCTTTCCCACAACACTCCAAGCCGGTAGGTATTCTCCTGGTAGAGAACTAAAAAGGACAAAAATCCCATTTGGGCCGTGATATGACGTATAACAAGTCATATAGCAGCAGACAGGATCAACTCAAACCCGCTGTAGCCCGCACCCGGTACGCCAAGTACGAGGTTAGGCCGTTAACCTACACTTTAGATATGAGCAAGAAAACAAAAATGCATGATAATAAAAATGACTGGGAAGACCATTCTCTTCCCGCGTGTACGTTGTTGCAAAGAATCCGAAGACATGACAGGTTCGGGCGAAGCAATGAAAAAAAAAAAAAAAAAAAAAAGGAGATACAGAAATAGGTAGACCGTTAGGTATTCGAAGACAGAAGCCAAAAACCCGTATTCCATTTTGACCTCCCTGCACCCACACCAACCCAACAGCCGCAACCCCCAAACCCCGTTTATGACGCCGATTGTGTAGTACGTGATGCCCGTTCTATTCCAGTGTAGATATGTAAACCCTGCCGCTCTGGTACTGACAGAATGCGAGCAAACGGAAGAATAGCAAGGGTGATGAGACATGAAGACAAGGGAAATCATAAAAGACATGAAGAGTGCTCAAACCCTCTAATAAGGGGAGCTCGATCATCTAGTCATATAAACCACCCTTTCAGTTCTCCAAATGAACAAAGGGTGTGAAGCGTGTGTCGTCATCATCACTCCTCGTTATCTCTCTGGGCTGCAAACAGATCGGCCTACGATCGGCGCTCTTCTTGCTGTTGTCGCGGCCCTTCGCTTTTCATGGTCGGTTGTGATGGCGTACTGTGTCGGGATCGAGGGGGCGGGTTGCCTGGGGCGACCGACTGAGGACCGGCGTGCGTCTGATGTGATGACGGACCTCCGCACTACGTAGAAACCATCATTTGATTCATAGCCAGGCGGCCTGTGTCGTCGTCCATCATGGGCAGGCTGTCCATCGGGTTGCCGCGCTGCTCCATGGCGTTCATTCGAGCTTCCATACTGTTCAACCGTGTGTCAACAATGTGGCCGCCGCTCATACCACCGTTCGTCATGGGCCCATTACCAAGATTTCCGCCTCCCATATTAGCCGTAGGCATGCTCGGGGTGCCCATCGAGGGCACACCGTTGCCTCCAAGCATCGATGGGCGGCCACTTTCTATCGCGTCGAGTCGCTTCTCCATGTTGTCGATTCGGGCCAAGATGGTAGAGACATTGGCCTCTAGCCTCTGAAAGCTCGTAGTCTGATCGTGCTGCAACCGGTCAATCTTATTGGTGATGCTGCGGATGCTTTGTGCGATGGGGGTGTTTTCCTGTCCCGGCACAGCGGCGGGTATGCGCGGCTCATGGTTGTGACGAGCCTCCTGAACCGCAAATCGCCACTGGTTGCCCAGATTGACTTCACAAACCGCCTTCGCGCGCCATGGGCAGTCAACCTTGCGAGTGCTGGGGTTGCGCTTCTTCGCGGTGCTGCTGTACTTGACGCCGCCGCGGTCACACACGAGGTCGTAACGCGTCGGTTTTCCCTCACGGTAGTTGCTGGCACGCAGCTTCACAACTCCGTAACCCTGATCCTTTGCAACCTTTTGAACCGAGGCCAGCAAATCCTCAAAGGTGCGATAAATACCCTCGGGTGGCGGGGCCAACGCGGGCGCGGGTGAAGGGGGCGGCATGGTGGACTGCGCGGTTGAGTTCGTCACGGGTTGCGTCCACCCGGACAGGTTGTTGTAGCCGGCGCTGGAGGTGGCCACGGTGACAGGGGAGGGGGATGAGTCGTTTGGAGCGGAGTGGTTGGGGTACGTGTTGAAGTTGACGCGATCCGTAGTACTCGACGGGGCAACAGACGAACGCTGCTGCTGCTGCTGTTGGGCCTGCTGCTGCTGTACCTGTTGTTGTTGGGCCTGCTGCTGCTGCTGCTGCTGGGCGTGATGCTGGAGCTGGAGCTGCTGATGCTGGGAACGCTGCTGATGGTGTTGCTGATGGCTGGCACCGTTATCGCCGGTCAGGTTGCTGAGCGAGGTGAGGCCGGAGTTGTCGGGCTGGGGGGCGGGAGCGAGAGAAGACGGAGGAGGATCGGGGTACTGTTGGTGTTGAGGAGCGTTGTAGCCGTTCATCAAGCCGTCAGTGTCGGCCGGGACCTGGTGGGATCTGGTGTCAAGCTGTTGCGATGCAAAGGTGGGAGGTTGAGCAGACACCGTGTCGGGGTGGGCGCGCACGGCCTGCGGATGCTGGTGCTGGTGCTGGTGCTGCACCTGGACCTGCTGGTGATGGGCTTGGTGTGGATGAGCACCGGGGTGTGGCTGCTGGACCTGGTGGGTTTGGTGGGCGTGCTGCGAGTGCTGAGGGACACCGTGCTGCGACGGGTGCTGAACCTGCTGCACAGTGTGCTGGTGCTGGCTCTGGACGGGGTGCTGGCCCCAACCTTGGCTCACCGGGACTGGAACTGGCACTCCAGGGCCCTGCGCGCCAGCAGCAGCGCTGGCACCATTTCCGGCGTCAGGGACGCGGGTCGTGCGAGAGGGGCGCTTGCGCGACCGTTGTGGCTGGGCGTGGGCTTCCATTGGCGACAGAGAGCGACTGTCTTTTTTCCAGCACGAGAAGACGAAAAGAAAGTAAGCAGGACGGCCGGTAGAGGTACGATACGGACTATGCGTGACGGGACGGGGGACTCGAGAGCGAGGGACTGCCGTGGATCTCCGTACAGGTTGTACGCACAACAAGCAGAGCGCGGGCGGGCGGGCAGGAAGGACAAGCTGCTGCCGTGGTGCTGCTGATGGGAGCAAAAGGTTGTTGGTGGTGACCAAGCCAGTCGCAGCCAGTGGAGGGATACTGTGTGCAGTTGGGGTCGTGCTTAGTGGTGCTTGGGGGGGGGACAGGTCCGTGGTAGGTGAGTGGGCAGGTGGGATGAGTGACAGGTAAAAGTAGTACTGTGTGTAGCACTCACAGTGGGCAGACTTGGACGGTTCCTTTCCTTGGTTGCGAGACAGGAACTTGAACTTGGTCGAGACTAGAGGTAAGGTATGACTTGAGCGAACTGAAGCAAGTCAGAGAACCACTATTTGCTAGACCGTAGCCGGCCCGTCTCTTTCTTGGATGCGTCGTCGAGTGCCTCGATTCGATGCCGGGGACTTTTTGCCTTTCTGGAGATCAACGTCGTGCACTCGGATGAAGGTCGTTCCGTCTCGGACGCTTTTAACGGCCTAGCTGTCTGTTTGTGAACCACGCCCCGGTGATGTCTGAAAATTTGATGAACAAAGTTTGATTGAGAAGGTGGCTTGCCCTCGCTCCTCTTTCCCATGCAAGTTTCCCTCAGGTTATTTGCTAGCACAACAAGGCAATTCCGCGAAAAATTCATCCATACGAGCTTGGGCCACCACGACCAGGAGGCAGTGGGAAGGAACGTTCCCGTACCTACCAACTGCCCTCCACCACTCCTGCCAAACCCACAGCGCGCGCACCCTCTTGGCCTCTTGGCCCCCGGCAAGCCCAGCCAAATGCATCCAAGGACGACTCCAGGCGCAAGGAAACAAAGCCTGGGCCCCGCACACCGGGGCCTTGGGGCTTTGTACCTGTACCTTTCCCACCTCGAGCCCACCTCTTCCCAGAGACACCCGTTCGTCACCACCCGACAACCGACACACCCCTTCCCTTTTCCAAGCTCGGCCCTTCCATCTCTCTTCGCTTTCCCGCACCGACTCTCAAAAAGACGCCCCCCTTCCGTCTATCGATCCATCAGCCACGACTTTTGCACCAATCCAGAGCTCTGGACACCACACCGCATTCCTCCCTTTTCTGGGTCCCTTTGACTCTTGCAAGCTCTTTCTCCGTCGGCCAGACCCCCCCCCGGCACGCGATTCAATCATTCAACGACAGCTGCCCGCGAACTAGTACCGCTACACGCCTACGCTATCCTACGCACCAGACCGTAGCCCCCGAGACCAGCCAAGCCGCGTGCCTTTCCTGGTGTTTCCGCGTCCATTCTCCTTCCTTGTTCACCCCCCTGGTCCCTGTCGAGGTTCCCGTTTCCCGGTCGAGTTGACCTTCACCAACCGTCCTGGCGACAACAACGACTGGTCCAGCGCCTAATATCCATTCCCACCATCGCCCGGGACCAACTGGGACTTGTCAATCCCCGCCCCACCTGACATATCCCGTCCGCATCGGCGACTGCTGTCTCCGTTATTAGCTTCGCAGCCCCCCTCCGACTGCGCTTGGGTTGTGAGAGTTTGGCCTCGGAGTGTTGCGGTGCCCTGTGATTCAACAGAGGACCGGATGCGGAACTGGATCGCCATTGCATTTGGCATTCCATGTTGTATCGCCGTCTTCCCCCTCTGGATAGTCACGCCTGCTGTCACGCTGTCCTTCGCTACGCGTTCTAGAACCTTGCGGTCCGAGCTGCTTGCACCCCAAGGAACCGTCGCTGTGCCAGCACAGGAGCGCATCCTCGATGGCGGCCATGGCAAACAACCAAACGCAAGCGCCCAAAGATGCTAGTCTCCAGGAAGAGGAGCGCCTCGAGGATGCGCTTGACTACCTGAACGAGCTGCACGTGCAGGCAAGTCAGACACACACCGGTTATCGTCCCCCTATGGACATTATTCTAACTTGCCATCTTTGGGCCTACAGCTTCAGCGTCTTCGCTCTGCCATACCGCGCATGTTCCACCCCATGGCCGTGAAGCCATCCACACGTATGTGCTGTCTTCCGCCCGATGGGCAAACACATTCGGATACCCATAGCCCTATCCGGGGCAACTTGCATAGCTAACATGGTCACTAGCCCAAAACACATTTGCCGCCTTTTCCAATGCGGTGCAAGATACGGGGAAGGAAATCCTCCAGTTCAAAGACACCATCCGAAGCAGCGAAACCGAGAAGGTCTTTAACATGGCCAACGAAAGCCGGCGAGCAAATCCCATGGGAATCAAGCCATGGAGAGCTAGGGACGATCCCGAGTGGACGACGAGAAAGAGGAGAAGGTTGAACAACGGGCTCAAGCAGTCTTGACGAAGAACGATGGACCACGACACGAGCATACACGCTTTTTGATTCATAATTTTTTACTAAGGGCTGGCATTTGCTTCTGGAGTATGGGATTGGCGCTGGGAGTTAGGGTCGGTTTCGGAAGACATGATTGCGGTTTCAATGGGCTGCTCTGGTAATACCCGGCGAGTTATCAAATAGCAGTGAAGAGGGAGTCTCTGCGTGCACAGTTCTTGCATGGGAATAGTTGGCTGCGTTCATATCACCTGGAAGGATGCAGTGAAGACTGAAGCGGTCTGAGAAGCAAAGTTACGATTGCGATTGGTCGTTATCTCACATGTCGATCGAGGCAAACATTTCTTAGTCACTAGTAAAAGGAGGGGAGGATGCGAAGTGGTACGTTCTTCCATTCGTGTTCAAAGAAAACTGGCATGGGTGACGTTGATACAGTCCAATACTGGTTTGTTTGTTAGCTCGAGACCTCTGGTCAACTTCCCTTAGGCGTTTTTATGTCTAATTGATTCGTTTCGTTCCATAATCAAAGCGTGATCTTACCTTGAATATGCTCTTTCCGAGATTTTGAATGTTATTAAAATAGTTTTCAGAACCGTGCCTAGCCATTCATTTTATCCTTATAAGGTTTGGGACAATTCGGGATAGATCTCGTCCAGTATACCAGGAGTACCAAGCTGACAGACAAACCAGCATTAGATTGTAATGCTGGCTGGTGCCTAGGCAGATTTAGCAGAGCCAGCGTTGTCGTTGAAGTTCACATTTACCATCGATTCCTTGCATCACCATGTCTACAACAAAAGGGGTGACGTGACAGCTGGTGCGTGCTTGATGGTTGAAGGTGGACAGTGCACGCTGACAGCTGGCTTTCAATCTGGGTGAAAGACTGGACGCCCGGCCGCTGCCAAGACGGGACCTTCAACCTCGTGCTCATCCACAAAATGGCTGTGAACCGGTGCACCAGCCACACTCTTACCTAAGCAGGATTGGCCGCATTTCGCAGACGGCACTGGGCAGCACCGCGCACTGGGGCTGGGTGGGGCTTCCGCTGGGCGCCCGCACAGAAATTTCCTAACCACCAATCTTCAAAATTCATCCACTTCGCAGTCGTGAGCGATAGTTTTGCAGCATCGAAACTCGACAGCAACACCGCAGCAATGGCGTCTTCCCGTGTCACCTACCGCCGCCGCAACCCGTGAGTTTTGATCATTTTTGAATTTCTCCATGAGGAGAATTGCTTGGGAAAGGGGGAACACGACGGGCTAACAATTGCCTTCTTTTCGCACAACAGCTACAACACCACGTCCAACAAGACGCGGATTGTTAAGACCCCCGGCGGTCAGCTGCGTGTTCTGCACATCAAGAAGCGTGGTACTGCTCCCAAGTGCGGTGACTGCGGCATCAAGCTCCCTGGTGTAAGTAATCCACACTCTTTTGCGATTTCGCGAAGCGACGAACTGGGGAGATAAGCTGGGGGGGAGAACCGAACGGCCAAACGACTCGACCGACTTGCGCGGAGAACGAACCACGTCCCAACGACCAATCACGAAGATACACGAACTTGGGAGGACAGGAAGGAATCAAATGCGCTGCCCGGCATATGGTGGGGGTTGGAGAGGACTGTGACGGCGACGACCACGACGAGAACGACAGAGACGAGATTATGACCGACAACATGGCCCGGCCCCCAGCATAAGAGATCTTGAAGGAGGAATCATGGACTACCGCAACGGTTGCGACGCGCCGAAACACGTATGCTGACGGAACCTTGCTATCACATAGGTCCCTGCCCTCCGCCCCCGCGAGTACGCTCAGCTCTCCAAGCCCAAGAAGACTGTCCAGCGTGCCTACGGTGGTTCCCGCTGCGGCAACTGCGTCCGCGACCGTGTCGTTCGTGCTTTCCTCATTGAGGAGCAGAAGATCGTCAAGAAGGTCCTCAAGGAGCAGAGCCAGGCCGAGAAGTCCAAGAAGTAAACAAGTTAAATTGTCAGCTTTCTTTGGGTCTTTGTCTTGGGGGAAATCAACAAACATGGTTGCGCAAGGTTGACGGTCTCATTGCTTCGGTGTTCAATTGGGAAAAGGGGGCTGCACAGCATTGCGATGCCATAACACAGCAACACAATACAGCCGGGGATTTATCGGTTGTCTCTTGTTCTCTTAGGGCTGCTTTCTCACCCGGAATGAGGTTCCATCAATGAAACTGGACTTCAAGCCGTGCTCCCACCGAACCGAACCTGGACAATGCTGCTGGGAGAGGAAGAACAGCCGCCTAGGCGTTGCCCTGCCTCTGCTATATCTCTATATATAGATTTGGCTTAGGATTAGGAGGGCGTCCAGGCGTCCGTGGATGACTGCAAGACGATGAACCGCAAGACACTCAATATGACCGTCAAAAACTTGTGCAGCAATATCTGGTTTATGTGATAATGATAATACCCCAGTTTAAGTGCTTGTTTATAATGAATGTTCACTTTTTTCTCAGTCACGTTGTGCTGCTCGAATAGAAACTTTTAGATCCAGTCTGTGTCATCTGAAAAGGGGGTATTTTGGGCATGCACCACCCGATCTTTTGCTAGCGGGAATGACGTCGAGCTCATCGATTTCTCAATTTCAATCCCCAATTGTGACCACCTCACCTTCTCGAAACCTCAACATCACACAACCCACCACTCATTATCACAACCCCAACAACTCACTTGCATGCCAACGCAATGACAATACAATCCCACTCGATGCGCTCAAACGTCTTCCGCGCCCTCCAGCGCACAGCCGCGTTCACTCTCACCACCCCGCGCGTCTCAGTCTCACGCCCAACCTCATTCTCGCCCTCACCCAAACCCTCACCTCTCATCAATATCAACAACAATGCCACCAGCCGGAGACCATTCACAACCACCCCGCCCCTCTCCAAACAAAAGAAACAAAAACTAGCCCACAACAACGAACCAATCCCCGACTCCCCTCCCACCACCGACTTCGGCGAGATGGACATGCTAGGCCAGACACCCATCCCCTCTACAGCTATAGACGAGTGTTTTCATGATGGGTTTGCGCTGAATAGCGGGGTGCAAGTTACGGGGGGCAGTGGGGTGTTGTTGGTTGGGGGGGAGGCTTTTGAGTGGAGGCCTTGGTTACTTCCGGGGGAGGGTGGAAGGGTGGAAGAGGTGGGAGAGAATGGAGAGGGAAAGGGACAGAGGAGGAAGTTAGTGAATGAAAAGGGCCAGTGGGATGTGTCGAGTGAAGGGCAGTGGGGGTTTTTGGGGAGGTTGTGGCCTCGGCCTGGTATGTCTTTTTTCTCTTCTTTTTTCCGTCCCCATCCCCATCCCCTCCCAATCACATTCCCTTCCAGTCACTACTTCACTTCACTCCCGCCTTTGAAAGAACTATTCAACTAACATCACCTCTCCCCCCATCCCAGACCTCCTAATCCTCGGCGTCGGCCCTTCTCTCCGTCCCCTTTCTCCGGCTACCAGAGCCCTGATCAACAGCATGGGCATCCGCGTCGAGGTCCTGGACACGAGGAACGCCGCGTCGCAGTATAACTTGCTGGCAACGGAGAGGGGAGTGGAGCAGGTTGCTGCTGCGCTGGTGCCGCTTGGTTGGAGGGAGTAGGAGGGTGGTGAGGAGCGTGGGAAGCGGGGGGAGAATGGAGAGTATGCGGAGTATGGGGAGCGTGGGGTAGTTGATGGGTGGTTGATCGCTGGGTGTGTGAGTTGGAGGGATGTGAGGGTTGGGGAGGTGTGGGGAGGAAGGAGCATGAGGCTTTTGAGAGAGGGGGGGGATGGATATGTGGAATTGGCTGTGAGTGGGTGGTGGTGATAATGGATGGGGCTTGGGGGCCGAGAGTTTGGTATGAGTTGCGGCGCGAGATGAGAGACATGACAGAATCACGAGCGAAGCGGAGGAACGAGGAAAACAGGACTCGGTGGCCATCAGATCCGAGGAAAAAGAGAGAACTCCAAATGACGGGGAGGATGGTCAATGGTCACGGGGGTCAGGAGGACAGAACAAAACGGACCAGAACAGGACTCGGTATCTTGAAGAGAGGATATACGAGGTAGAGGAACAGATTATCTCGGCTACATGTAGACAAGTATAGACGGATGGGAGGTGTAAGATAGTTTGTAATTTGTTAGGAATCATCGCTCCTCTCAAATTCAATCTCCCATCTGTTACGGTGTATCATTTAGATCTTGGTAAACCTTTGGGTTGCTTCTCTGCGAATGCCGGAGTTTAACTGCTTTGCTTCGAGCCATGAGGCTATCTTAACATTGGTAGCACCGTTAGGGTGATAAGATCAATGAAAATAGACAGGGACACTATAGAGTACTCAGACTAAGAACCGCATGGACTTTCGTTGGAATTTTGTCTACTCCTGGTTTGGGCATTCGAATTTGAGGAAAAAAATTTGCGATGATTTAGAACAACTCAACAACATTGAGCATCTGGTACATAATGGTACACTATAGCTACACCACTCATGGGCCTTGTTGATGATGACAACTTCCAAGATAGCCCTGTCCATAGGTCTATTCGCGGCAAAACTCCTAACCAGACATGCCATGGGTGTGCAAGGCCATGCTTGCCTGTTTCAACAACAATCCTTTATAGACCATCTGGTATGATCAGTGCATGTCGATCTTTCTTTTGTCTAATCCATACAGTCATGCCAAACACGCATAAGTCTATATACAGAGAAACTCTGATAGCTTTTCCCGTATGCCATGACACAGCCCATGGTATATAACGTTTCCATACAACCTGATCTTTCTTTATAGATCTAGAGCATATGCGAGACTCTATCATTCATTTCGCGATCATTCATATCATGACCAAGATCCTAGCTTGGCCAGTGGATAGCATTGAGAACGTCATGAGCATTCGATCCATCTGTCGTCCTTTGCCGCTTCTAGTTGGCAGGGACAGTGGGGAACTCGACGGCGTTAGCCTGGAACCAAGCCTTGAGGTTGGCGCGGGTGTTCCTGAGAGCACCGAGTAGACCCTGCTGGGTGTGGATGGCCTCGGCTCTGTGGACAGAGTTGAGGTTCTTGACCAGAGTCATCTGGTAGCAAGTGGCAGAACCCTGGCGAGCGATGATAGTAGAGTAGGCAAGGAAGAACTCCCAGATCTGAAGAAGCAAGTTAGTCGTGGGCGTTGACAATACGAAAAAAAAGAAGATGAAAAACTTACGCGGAACCATCTCTTGCCGTACTTGGCAACAACCTTCTCACGGTTGGCCAACCAGTTGCGGTACCACCTCCAGAGAGTAGCAGAGTAGTGGACACCAATGGTATCAACAGCGCGAACCTCGAAACCAGCCTTCTCGAACTGATCAATGTACCAGCCGAGAGGAGTAGAAGCATCAGCACCAGGGAAAATGTGCTTGTTCATGAAGAGACCCCAGACCAAGTCCTCGTACTGCCAGCTCTTACGGAGACCGGCGAGCTGGAAGACGGCAATACCATCATCATCGAGCATGTTGTAAACCTGCTTCATGAAGCCCTTGAAGTGACGAACACCGACGTGCTCAGCCATCTCGAGACAGGTGATCTTGTTGTACTTGCCCTCGGGAACGGGGATATCACGGTAATCCATGCACAGAATCTTGCTCTGCTCCTCGGGAATGCCAGCGTTGCGAAGAGCCTTGTTACCCCAGGCGGTCTGGTTACGGCCGAGAGTGATACCAGTAGCCTTGACACCATAGTTGACACTGGCGAAGCGGGCGAGGGTACCCCAGCCGCAGCCGATATCGAGCAGTCTCTCGCCCTCCTGGAGGTCAGCCTTCTCGCAAACAATGGCAAGCTTGTTATCCTGGAGCTCCTCGAGGGTCTCCTCCTTGTTGGCGTCCGAGATGATGCCAGAGGTATAGATCATACGGGGGCCAAGGAACCAGGAGTAGAAGTCATCACCGCGGTCATAGTGGTCGCGAACCTGCTCCTCATCTGATGGCGCCGGATTGTTAGCACGGTGTTCAAGAGATGGCTTCGGCAGCAGCGGAAGAAGGTGGACATACCCTGGGAGCGAGTGTGCATGAGAACCTCGGGGATCATGCCAGTAACGAAGAACTTGATCAGGCCATAGGTGAAGCGGAAGCTGGCCCAGTCGTGGCGGTACTCCATGACGTCGAGAGCATCGCCGTTGAAGTCAACCTCCTCGTTGAAGTACATCTCGTGGAAGGTCTCCATGGGGATCTTGTTCTTGCCGCTGTACTTGAGCTTGTCCTCGGGGTTCTTGAAGGTGAGATAGTGCTCCACCGGGCGACCGGGGAATCTGGCCTTCTCATTCTTGCGCGGGGAGAACATGGAATGGGCCACCCAGAAGCCGGCAAGCAGGGGAAGAGTGGTGAAGAGGGCAAAGAAGAGGGTGGTCTTCAAGCCACCGCCGACCTTCCATGAGAAGTAGTAGGGGACACCGAAGAGAATGCTGAAGAGCGCAAGGTTGGAGAAGCTCTCGGTACCGGCAGCATCGGCGGGCAGCGGGGCATTCTTGATGGCCGGGAACTAACACAGGGAAACGGAGTATTAGCGAAGCTCTACCGGACGCGTTGTTGAAGCGCGTCTTTCCAATACAGCAAGAGAGATAGATGCATACAGTGGTGGTGCGAACACCACAATCCTCCTTAGGCTTCTCGGTGTTGGAGGGGGGCTGCGCGGGAGTCTCGACGAAGGTGTATGCGGGCTTCGCGCCGCTGACGCTATGCGGCTCCGACATGGTGACAGAAGCTCGCCGCAGAGCAATGCGGTGCGGACTCTGTGGTTGTGAGGGTAAAGAGAGAGGTGTACTTTGGGATCAGAAAGACTCCAAGTAGTACATGGAGAAGAAAAAAAAGACTGAGAAGAGAAGAGGAGGGGGTGGTTAGTTTTGAATGACAGGTCCCCAGCAAAAGATGGGATGAACTTGGAGCTAGTTCCCGGTTATGCCAGTGTGTCCCGTTCCACGTCCCACGTCCCCGTCCAATGTCCCAATCCCAGCTTCTGAAGCAGCTCTGTGTGTGGTCTGTGGTCCCAACCCAATGAGTACATGGAACTTCCCCAGCAACAGTCTTGGCTCTGCTCCAGTTGATACTTCCACAACTTCTCACTGGAGGTGCACCTAGCTGGACCCCTCTCGCTGCCAGGTGCATGTGCTACTGGGCGGTGTGGATGCGTGGCTGGGACAGCTGGCCGGCCACTTGATGTGGGGTTGCAACCCGTTTCAAGAAGTTCAATTGGGACAATTGGCCAATCTGGAGATGGGACCTGAAGCTGTGCCTTGGCGGGACGGGACGACACTCAGTGAGGCACGACAATGAGCAATGCCATCAGGAGAACTTGTTCCTGAGAAACTTCTTGAGTGTGAAGCTGGGGGGAGCTTCCCCGGTCCATCATTTTGTTTCTCAATCCTCGTTTTGTCACAAGCAGACTGCCAGTGCACAAGAAGGGAGCTGTGACCGTGCACACCCGGGGACAGCGTAACACTTGCCCATGTTCATTCGATGTTCATTGCTTCCTCCAACCTACATCACGCACTCATGGTTCCCCAAACCATGCTGGCACGGATATGCATCCCGTCATTATTGGTAACACAGAGATAGGGGAAAGAAAGGGGCATCTTGGAAATCCCCGGTTCTTCGTCCCAAAGATAAGGTAAATTGGGATGTTCTGTTTTCCTTTCTTTCTGTTTGGCCATGTCGTGTGTGTCTTGTCTTGCCCCGGGAAGATTCCGTGACCAGACCGGAGCTCTCCCGGTCTCCATGCCGGGACTTGGAGATGAAATCAGACGATAGCTGGAGGAAGAGGAGGAAGCCCCGCACATCCTTGTCTCGACCCCATACGATTACCCAAACGACTCGTAACGTCAGTGGATCACCACCCGCATCACCTCAACAACATTCTTGAACTTCTGTTTTATCCCCAGACACCAAGCTGTATCTCACCCCTGAGAATCTAGATTGCACTCTGGACCTAGACCCCTATTCTATGTTTAGAAGGAGCCTAGCGTATGTCTTAAGCGTAAGCGAGGAGAGCCTCAAGTCAACATTGTTTGAATGTCATTGAAGACACATCTCAGAAATATCATCGAAGCTCAACCTTAAGCTGAAAGACCCAAGATCAACTAAAAGGGGGTTGGTCAGGAGTGTCACAGCTCTCAAGCATCACCTCCAGCCATGTACAATCTTCCCTCCCATGGCCTCAACCTTTTCATTCCCCCCTCTTCCCCTTGTTCGTTTCCATAGTTCCCAACCATAAAGTTCAACCCCTTCTCATGCTCCGGCAGCTCAACCTCCTGCTCCTCGTTGCTAAAGTTCAAAGCAACTACGACCCGTTTACCCCCCAATCTCTTGACGAACACAAACGTCTTCTCGTTCTCAATATCATACGCCTCGAACGTGCCATGCACCAGCACCTCGCTGTGCTGCTTGCGGAAACGGATCATGTCTCTCCAAAAGTTGAGCGTCGAGTTCGGATCGTCGAGTTGCTTGGCCACGTTGATCTCAGGATACAGGTCGTGAACGTGCGCCCAGGCGCCCTCCTGCCTTTCGGTGAACCCAGCATACGGACTATCATCCCACTGCATAGGTATCCGGGCGTTATCTCTGCTCAGAGTCTGGAGGCTGCGCATCACGTACGCCATCTCCTCGGGGTCATTGTTGGTCTTGGCGGCCATGAGCTTGTGAAAGTTGACGGACTCGATGTCCTTGTAGTAGTCGATCGGCCAGTCCTTGGGCACGTTGATCATGCCGATCTCTTGGCCTTGGTAGATGAAGAGGGTTCCGGTCAGGGAGCACATCATCAGCGAGAGCATCTTGCCCGAGAGGACGCGGTATTCGGGGGCGTCGGAGGCGAAGCGTGAAATGGAACGGCCTTGGTCGTGGTTTTCACAGAAGGATGTCGTCCATCCATCAGTGCCCTCGATGAAGCGTTGCCACTTGTCGACGATCTTCTTCAACACTGGCAGCTTCCACTCCTCAAAGTGGTACTTGTGGGTGCCACCTTGGCCGATGTCCACGATGTCGAACTGGAACACCATGCTGAGCTGCTTATCCTTGCGTCCAACGTAGTCAAGCACCCTCTTTGGGTTAGGAGTGTGCGGTAACTCGCCGACGGTCATAGCGTCGTAGTGGTTGAGCACCTTCTCATTCATCTCGCGCAGGAACTCGTGCATGCGTGGCCCGTTGGCGTAATAGCACCATGCTGGCTGTTCGTAGAATCGCGAGTCGACAATGGGTGCATCAAGGAACTCGGTGGACTTTGAGTACCTAGAAGAGATGGATATCAGTGTCTGGTTCTGGTCACGAGGGGAAGGTACAGAGAATACTGACATATTGACACAGTCAACTCGGAAGCCATCCACGCCCTTATCCAACCAGAAGCGCATGGCACTGTCGTAGATGGCTTTGCGACACTCTTCGTTCTCCCAGTTGAGGTCCGGCATCTCCTTGGCAAACAGATGCAAATAATACTCATCTGTATGCTCGTCATACTCCCACGCACTGCCCGAGAAGTAACTTCGCCAGTTCGTCGGTGGAAGCCGTGTTCCGTCTTCGGCGTAGCGAGGAGGCTTCCAGATGTACCAGTCACGCTTCGGATTATTCTTGGAGGATCGTGACTCCTTGAACCAAGCATGCTGATCAGAGGTGTGGTTGATGACCAGGTCGAGAACCAGTTTCATTCCTCTGAGTATGGGTCAGTATGGCTTTTTATCATGTCATTGTGGTACACGAGGGTTACCTATTGTGGCAAGCTTCGATGAGGTGCTCCATGTCCTTGACTGTGCCGTACGGAGGGTAGACCTCCTCATAGTTTGAGACGTCATATCCCATGTCAATCTAGCATATCAGACGTGTCAGCCAGTAGTTCCAAACAGGCTGTAGGAATCATGTAAACGAGTTATCAACGCGTAACACCACGACCGTAAATGAGGAAGAGGCTTATTACCTGTGGACTCTCAAACCTGTTACAACCCAAGTTAGCTCTCGCGCTTCATTATCAGGCTCAAAGGGTTTGACAACTGGAGCACACATACATTGGAGAAACCCAAATGATATCAACTCCCAGATCCTGGATGTAGTCCAACTTGCTGATGATGCCCGGTATATCCCCTAATCCGTCTCCGTTTGAGTCCTTGAAAGACGCCGGGTAGATTTGATAGACCACTCCATCTTTCCACCAGACTCTGTCCAGATTATCGGCCATGGTGATGATTGTCTGATGTGATTCCTCCGGAGAAGACTAGACTCGGACTTGACAAAGCGGCCAGTAATCGCTCTGAGGATAGCTGTTGGGATAGCTGTTGGGTTGTGTCTGCTGTTTGGAAAGCCGACACAAGTGAGTTGTAGAGACACTTATCTCTTACTTGTAAAGAGCCGGAGTCCACGTTAGTCATCATTCACCATCGACGTCAACGGTCCACCAACCTGAAGCTAAGCTGCCGATCATCGGATTCCAGATACGATAAACCAAGGAAGGCACGGCTGGTCAATGCAAGTCTTCGGAACGCCTGCCGATTCGCCGTTGTAGAAAACGAAGCAAAAGTCAGCCATGGTTCATCGTGATTTGTTGATATTCTCCCGGTAGACAGATGTGGTTGCTCAAACAGAAACGTCTGAACAACCAACACCTCAATGAACACGGTAAAGTCTTGACTGGAATGCCATCGTTAGGGCGGTGTCTTCTAGCCTTGCTGTCATCATAATGCCGGTAGAAACCGATGACATCCGAAGAAAACAAAAGAATTTTTTAAAGAGGGGGAAAAAAACCCCGACTTGAATCTACCAACTCGGCATGTTTATCCTGTGACATATCGCATCCGACCATCAAGGAATACCGTAGAAACTCGCGAAACTCAGAATGGCACTGCAGGGTTAAAGATGTCCGGCAGTCATACTATTGCCTACTGATAAATGCAAAGCGACTGACATAAATCCCGGCAACCGTTTAAGCCTGCGCCTGAGCCATTCTGAGTTTCACGAGTTTCTACGATAAGTGGCCTCGGAGGTCGAGGCCGGACAACAAACGTATCAACTTGCTGTTGTCTGGCCGAGCCATTGTTGAGTCCGGCGCTCGACTTGCATTGGCATTTATGCACTGAGGGTTCCTTTTTTATGTCCGGCGTTGGTGAAACGCCATAAAGACTTGGGAAACTCGGACTAGTCCCTCAATTTTTCAGACTGGGTGTTGCTTCATTACCTCCAGCTCACACCCACAGTTAGCAGATACGTAGTATAAAACGAATATCGTAATTCCCTGACAGTATGATGTTCCAAGTTCTCAGACCAGTGCTGCAGAAGGGGTGCTCACGCATCAGTCTGCAGGAGCTGGAAGGTTCCCCCGAGCCCAAAACTGCAAGAGGGATACTGTCTTTTTCGGCGACGGTGATGACGATGATGGTTAACTGCTACTCCAGTCATGATCATCGGATGCGGGAGCCTGGAGGAAGCTTAAATCACACACCGGAGTTCCTTCCTATCCGCCACCGGTTCAAAGGTCAGCATTTTGGTCTATGTGGGAAAGCCCGCATCTTGGGTCAGTCATGTGGGGATCCGGATTATATGCGGGATAGAGTTCGACCTACCTCTACCTATCGCTCTTTACAACTTTGTTGAGCAAACCCACCGACACTAGTCGCCAGAGAGTTGCTCTTTCCCCCATCGTGCCCTTCTTTCAATCCCCGGTGATCCCTCACTTCTTCCTTTCTCAAATTCTGCGTGCTTCTTTCCCCTGAGTATAGCCTGAGCCACACAGGGAGGCAGTTTGTTGCATACCTACCTAGGTACTTACACTAGAGGTAGGTACCGACATTAACCAAGCACGCGGTGCCGCAATGCAGAAACCATCCTGCCGCTCAATAGGTATTTTATTGCAGTTCCGTCACAAAGCCTCAACTCCGAAGAGGACATCTGCTACCACTTGACCACAAATGCGGCTTCCCCCTCTCTCGTTGCCGGCATGGCCGGCCTGTGGAATAAAGCAGTACTGCATGCTTCGACAACTTCTCTCTCGCAGTTGGCCACTTGATTCTTTTTCCCACAGCTCCGTCATTTCCTTTCTTCAGTTAAAACCCAGCCCGCATCCCCAGATCTTGAGACTTTGTCTACTTCCATCACACACTCTCTCCACCAACTCCCATATCATTCAAACTCGCCATCAGTCGTTCTGAACGAACCATCGATACGCTTTATCATCAAACACATCTACCACACTACACCCTCTCCTGAACCAGAAACACCTTCCCGTGTCTCTGGCATCGCCAACAGTGTCACCACCACCAAGCTCGATAACTTTCGTCGTGCCAACAATTTCGTCACCTCAGAACCACACTTGACGCATCATTACCATGTCCAACAACGACGACGACCTTGCCCCTCGAGGGCCACACGCATCCGGCGATGAGGAGAAAGCAACATCAACGCACCGTCCTTCCACCGAGGCACGCGATAATGCCACATCCCACCACACCCAGTTCTTCGGTGCGGGCGAATATGACCAACATCTAGCCCATCTCGCGGAGAAGAAGGAGCGAGAAATGACTTTCAAGGATGCAGTCATTGGAGATTTTCGTCTGATTATGTACTCGCTGGGTTTCTCCGGGACTATCATCATGGAGGGCTATGGCTTGGCACTCCTCACCTATCTCTTCAGCGTCGGGCCTTTCAATGCCAAATACGGTACCTGGGACACCAAGACCAGCAAATGGGAGGTATGTTGCACTTCTCGGTCTGATAGTGGCTGGAATCGTGCCGTCCAGGACAAAAGACAATGCTAACACAAATATCTCATCAGCTTGAGTATAAATGGAAGGCTACTTTGCCCTTGTTGGCTCAACTCGGCTCGATCCTCGGCGTCGGCCTCACAGCCCCCCTTGTGAACTTTATTGGGTACAAGCGCACTGTTCTTCTGATGCTCGCCCTCTGCGCGGCATTTGCCTTCGTACCCTTCTTCGCCCCAAACGTCCACATCTTGTCGGCCGGCTTTCTGCTCCAGGGCATCCCGTGGGGCGTATTTCAAGTCGTTAGTCCCGCCTACTCCTCCGAGGTTGCCTCACTGCAGATGCGACCCATTTTGACCACCTGGAACAACCTCTGCTGGATCATCGGTCAACTCTTGGCCTCTGCCGTTGCCTTCGCATTTCATAAGCTTGGAAATGCGTGGGCCTACAGGGTGCCCTTCGGCCTTAACTGGGCCTTCATCGTCTTCCTCTTCTGTGCCATTGCCGCTGCCCCCGAGTCCCCCTACTGGTATCTCAAGAAACACAGGGTAGGGGATGCCCGCAAGGCCGCCAAGAAGCTCGTCCGCAAGGGATCCGAGGAGCGCACCGAGGAGAAGCTCGCTTTGATGCAGCACGCCATCTGCCACGAAATGAAGCACGTTGCCGACAACCAAACCAGATGGCAGAAAACCAGCGCCATGTTCAGAGGCGTTGACAGAAGACGTACCGAGATTGCCTGTGCTACATGGATCATCCAGGCCCTCTGCGGTTCGAGCCTCATCGGTTGGGCTCCCAAGCTATTCGAGTCTGCTGGTATGGGAAACAGCAAGGCATTGGCCATGAACATTGGCTTGCCCTGTGCCGGAATTGTGGGCACAGTTGCTTCTTGGTGGCTGATGCAAAAGATGGGACGTCGGCAGATCTTCTTCTGGGGCCTAATCAGCATGGCCGTCGTGCTTACTGCGTGCGGGCTCGCCACGCTGGCTAGAGGTTCGGCGGCCGGGTTCGCTGCCGGAGCGGTCCTCGTTTTGTATACTGCCATCTATGACCTGACCATCGGCCCCATTTGCTACTCGATCGTGGCCGAGATTGCTTCGGTTCGCCTCCGCACACAGACCATTTCTTTCGCACGCGGCCTTTACCTGGCGGCCAATCTCTTCAACCTCTTCCTTACCCCCAAGATGCTCGGAATGGACTCGGAGAGCTGGAGATGGGGTGCCAAGACGGGTTTCCTTTACGCAGGCTGCTGTGGTATCGGAGCTCTGTACACGTTTTACCGCCTCCCAGAAACCAAGGATATCTCTGTCCGAGGACTCAGCATTCTTTTCC
Source organism: Neurospora sp. CHS-2018c (assembly GCA_009806235.1). Classification (NCBI taxonomy): domain Eukaryota; kingdom Fungi; phylum Ascomycota; class Sordariomycetes; order Sordariales; family Sordariaceae; genus Neurospora; species Neurospora sp. CHS-2018c. Next base: position 360,869 of record RAPC01000001.1, read on the forward strand.
ACGAGAAAGTGAAGGCGAGGAAATTCAGCGCCAAGAAGGCTGCGGAGCTGGAGAAATTGCAGGGGGCTGCAGCTTCTAAGACTAGCAGCAGTGATAACACCGTCTCAGTCCTTGATGAGGTTGTAGGACCTAAGATTGCTTCTCCTGCTAGGGTTGCGTCTCCTAAGAACAACAACTAAGGAGGAAGATGTTATGAACTAGATTAGTCTTGGCGTCGGATTAGGGCCGAGGAATGGAACGGTCAAGATATGACGGAGGACGGAGCCAAGGTTGTTGGCGAACGGGTGGTGTTGCTGTTCCATTACTGTGCCCGCCTTTCAGAAGTTAGCACTGGATAACAGCAACACCGGTGACGAGGGCTTCAGGAAAATAGTATTTACCTACTCTATAGTGTTAAGTTGTAGTTTTGCTTTAGTGTTATTTGATTAGGAACAAATCCACGTTACACAACCATGCCTCGCCCGGTGATTCCATGGATTCTGTTTGATGTGGTTGATGTCAGGATAAGCCCCGAGCAGTTTGGCCACATGAAAGGTCAACATAAAGAGCAACCCGCTCGAAATGGTGACAATGAGTCGTTTCTGCAGCATCCAGGCTTCCCGGGAATGAGGGCACCTCGAGCCATGATGGCCTCTCACCTATCCCCCCTCCGCTCCCTCTCCCTCTCCCGCTCCCTTTCCCTCTCCTGCTTATAACTGCTCTCCCCATGTCGATACTCCATCTTCTGCTTCTTCTTGCTCTCTTCCCTTCTATAATCCTCCAGCCTAACAGGCCTCGAATCCCTCCCGCTCGAATTCCCTCCGCCCCGTCCACTAATCTTCTGGTTCCAAGCATCCAGCTCCTCTGCCCCTTTCGCGTCCTTGGCTCCCAAACCCGCCAAATTCGCGTGCTTGTGCGTCACCTCCTTCACCTTGCCACGCATCTTGCCGTCCCAACCGAACTGTTTGAGTAAAGTGGCGCCGAAGTCGTCGATGGGTACGGCGCGGTAGTCTGAGTGGTCGGGGGAGCGGTCGCGCGAAGAGGGGGAGTGGGAGCGTTTGCGCTTGGATGTGGTGGAGGGACCCTTGTTATCGAGAGAGAGGAGAGAGGAGAGGGCTTGTTCTTCTAGGGTTTGTGGTTTTTTCTCTTCTGGGTTTGGGGAGGGGGAACGGGATTGGTGTCGTCGGGGCTTAGAGGGGGAAGTGTTGCTGGTGGTGGTGGTGGGTTTGGAGGAGGAGATGGTGGTGGATTTTGGGTTGATTGTTAGACCCCATTTGGGGGGAGCGGTTTCTGGTTCTTGGATGTCTTTGGGGTCTCTTGGTTTGCGGTCGCCAGACCTCGAGCGTCGACGGGAACGGGAGTCATCATCTCTTGATGACCTGTTGGATCTGTGTCTGGAGTCTCTTTCTCTGTCTCTGTCCCAGTCTTGGGATCTATCTCCCCTGCGATCACGGTCCCTGTCCCCGTCCCTATTCCTATCTCTGCTACGGTCTCTGCGATCTGAACGATGCCGGTTTTTAGAGGAGGAGTGGTCGGTGTTATCATGGCCATAGGTTGAAATTTCGGTAATTGCTTGGACGCGACCGCTGCGTTGTCCGGTTTCGTCATGGTCGTCTTCGGATTCGGAGGAGTAATGGTTTGAAGAAGCGCCGGCGCGGTGTCGCCTGGTGTGGGTTGGTCGACTGGGTTTCTTGGTTTTGAAGCTGGAGGAGGAAGATGATGTCCCTAGGGCGATGGTCACCCGGGGTTTAGAGTCTTGGTCGGTCATTGTGGTTGCTTTTACCAGTCCTGAAGGTTGATGTCTTGCCTGGTCATGTCAAATCAGACTGGTGTCATTGAGGTTCAATGCGAGCTGATTGACGCGCTGAGGCGATAGTACCTACTGTGTAAGCGAGCGTCTGGTAGTTGCTTATCGATTAGAGGACCGCTTGGATGGCGCACAGACCACCACTTCCACTTTACACCCGCGTCCGAAACATTCGGGCTGGCTGATAACAGAGGCAGACTCGCCAACAGGCAGGCAAGTCTCCTGACACAAGTCTGGTACAAGCGGACGAGGTAGCCTGCGTACAACAACACTTGACGAGGACATCTCCTGCACCTGCACCCTCTTTCCACAACCGTACAAAACGACAATCTGTCTGCTCAACCTCTATTCCATCTTCCGATTTTGAGATGAACTCTACGGCGGGTTGCGATTCCAGTAACAAGGGTGCCTTCTCTTGATGCCCCCACGTCCAGAGGTTGTTCCTGCTCTCAAGTAGGGATCGATCTGAAATTTCTGAACGTAGAAAATTTCAGAAATTTCTGAAAATTTCATGAAAGAATGGGATCATTTTCCATTTTTTCAGGACCCACTAGCAGCACCCTCTGCCTTGAGGCACTGGAGAGCCCCTATTATAAGCCTGGTCTGCCCTGTAGCTGGCTATGAGTGATAGGTGCACGGACTCGTGCACGGTCCCAGAAATTTCAGAAATTTCTGAAAATTGAAAATTTCAGAAAGAATGGGACATTTTCAGAATGGATCGATCCCTACTCTCAAGAGACCTCTTTCACCTCTTTTGTCACCTCTTCGCATGCAACCACCACAGCAACTCGATTTGCATAAGTATTCTCTTCGTCATCATGCCGCCCTCGTCTGGATGCTACCGGAACCGAATCCCCAACGCAGATCTCATTTCTCAAGCAAAGAGAGTTACCTAGATGCCAAGTGGTGTGAATGAGGCTGTTGCCTATACGACCACCTTCATTCATCACTTACTTCTAAGAAGGCACCTACTTCTGCGGTTGCCCCTTTTGCTCACATGGGATGGTTTGCTTCCGTCCTCTCCCAGGTTCCCTCACAACGAGTGTTGTTTGAGTGGTACTCATGAAAAAGAGTCCGTCCGAGCCATGCCCAGGGTCACACACTTCAAGCTTGACTCGCTCGATACTACTACAGCACCGAACGATGGGGTTTGTTTGAGGGGGAATCCAAGATTCTGGAGAGCTGCTTCTCCTTTTAATGAGGAGGAAACCCCGCATCCGGGGATTCAACTAGCAGTGGCATTTGTCCTGCCTTTGCTCTTTCTCTCCATTCTTCATATGGATGCCACCCGGAGTTGGGGAACGGTCCGGTAGCAGGTACCTCCTGGGCGTGTTCGAACACTCGTTCCTGGGCCATATTTTACAGAACCTCTGTGCGCTGAAAGCTTCGCCCCCAGCGCCGTTTCCCATCCAACACAGGTACAAGAGTACTGCATCTCGAAGCACCTTTTCGCAGCAGGAACGCCCCGGCATATTCACTCGGGTTTTGTTGTTCTTTTTCCTGCTGCTTGCCGCCCGATAGGCCCTTAACATTTTTAAGCTTATCTACCCTGCTTCCCCTCCATTAAAAGAGTTCCCGCCCTACCAGTGCTAAACGTCTTGGCCAATTACCTGGCATCAACCCCCTCCAAAAGCGCGATCAAGCCAAAAAACAGAATTTATCACCTTCATTCGCGTCGCTAAATCAATCAACGCAGCGATCAAAATCGCAACGCCATCGTAATCTATCCATCGTCGCCTCATTTCCCATCTGCTACGGCCCCATAGCACCTAGGTGAACATCCGTTTAATTGATAAACGGATGTCGCGGCCGCCGATGACATGACTGAGGTCGGACCCGCCGACCGCCGGAAGCTGCTGCATTCAAAGCGGGCGGAAGCAAAGTAAGATGTATCCCAATCGATAGAGCGAATCTTTCCGATCATTTTGGTGTACAAGACTTGGTGTTGACTCGACGCAGTTCAATTGTGACGTCGCGCAAACGGAAGCTCAGAGAGTTGTATGCTGTAGCGACCGACGAAGATGGCTTCCCCAGTTACGACCAGAACGACCTTGATACGCGTCCTGCCTCCCCTGGCGAGGCAAAGTTCCTCTTCGACTGTGAGATTCTGCAGTACGTTCTACCGTCCCCTTCTCCGGTGCATCGGCCCCCGTCTTTGCACCGCGTTCCGTCCGGTACTTGGCTAACCTTGGGCTCCAGAGGCCGACGACTGGCGGAGCGACTACTGCCCGTATTCCAACGGCCTCGCTTCGACACCTTACAACATGTTGCAACCACCGATGATCCGTCCCTAGGACATGGCCCTCATGTCGTCCAACAAGCTCAACCTTCGCCGTTGATCCATCCAAACCATACGATTCCCAAGAATGTACAGCACAACGGCTTGCCTTCGCCAGCACCGCCAACGCCGAGCATCCGTCATGAACCCGAACGGCCCGTATCATACAACCAAGTACCTAATGGGGTTTCCGGACCGCAGCAGGCCTTGAAGGCGTTTGCCCCTCGACAGGAGATTCAGAAGCCGGCGCCGGTTCAAGGGAGTTCAGTTAAGACAGTTGATGGTCCCAGCGGAGAGTCGAAACTGCCGGCGAGGGAGACGCCTGTGCTCCTTGCGCCCGCGGCACCGCATGGAAATGGGCGATGGAACGGCATCATCAACAATGCACCTCAAGGGCACGTATTGCCGGCTCCGCAGCCGGCTGCACCCCCAGCGACAGCTCCTACATCAACTACGAAGACGGCGAATCTGGGTGAAAGTAGGCCTGGACCCAAGGACGTCGCGGTGTCTATGGGAGGTGCAGAAGATAAGGCTCGGCCTAAACCTACCATCACCTCTGTCAACCAGCTATTGTCGAACGGCGACTCGATTCGTTACCCCGATACCCTCTCGTCACCCAGTTCAACCGTTCAGTCCGCTCTAACCCCTGCCGGTAATGAAGCGTCAACAAGCACTAGCCCCGATAATGAGGCATCGCAGTCTTTCGAAAAGCCAGTCTCCAGGCCCGAGCAGGAACCCAAGAGGGTTGCCACCGACAACAAGGGCGCGGGCCAGTTTACAGGACCATCTGTTGCCGCTCCAGAATTGCGCCCACAGCCTCAACAACCTGGTGTGTATGCCAATGGGGTCCCAGGGGTTCCCATCTCGTCAGGCCCTTCCGTCAGGCCAGCACTTAGCGGAGCAGAGGCACAGCTCCTTCAAGAATCAGCTGCAGCGCGGACGAGCCAAGCCATCGGAAAGGCGGGTGTTGCGGTACCCAAAGGGGTGCATTCTACTGGTGGGTTGCAGACGCAACACCCGTCAGCTGTGAATGGGGAGGTCCGGAATTTGATGAACGGAGGTATCCCAGGGAAGCACGTTGCTTCGCAAGCAAGCGTAAGCACAGGTGTTACAGCGGCCAAGGCCGCGTTGCCTGAGGTTGCAAAGCAAAGTCCTCTTTCTCAAGGCCCCGAAAGTCGTAATAATCGGGCGGATGTTGGTCCTACTCCGATGGACTTGGACAGGGTTCCAGCTACCCAGGCACCGAAACCAATCCCGAGTGTGCACGCAGTACAAGAGAAAACCCCTGTTCAAGAGTCTGCTCGCCAGCCTCAACCCCCTTCAACCGCTCCGTCAACCACGCCACCATCTGCGCAGCCTGCAGTATCTCTTGAGAAAACTGTTCCCGGAATTCAAATCAGCGCACCACCAGAGACTGAGACTGAGACCCAGGCCAGGACGTCCCGATCATCTCACCATGACACGGAATCTGCTGTTGCGGATGAAGAAGGTGATATGCCTCCCGGCTTGCTAACTCATCGGCTCAAGTCTCTCTCCACTAGGCTCCGTGAAAGGCGGAGGAAAAGTGTGCCTACGGTGGTCTTTGGAAAGCAGTACAGGAAACCTCGTTTTAGTGACGATACTGCACTGGTTGTCAACAAACCAAAGCCCCCTGGTCACATTCCTTCTGAAGACTACTTCGTGACGCTTTTTATTGAGAGTTTTGCCCGAACTTCATCTTGGATGAAACCGCTCGAGAAGCTGTTGCACTCCGCCCACAAAACTGTGTCCACCTCTGATCAAACGTTGTCAATACTCGATCACCAAGCCTGCAAGATATTGCGCAGAGTCTATCATCTCCAACAGCACGACAAATGGTCTCTTAGGCAACCTGTCCGTTGCCTGGAACCGGCAAGGCCTGCATCGCATCAGGACCTATTGATAAAGGAGATGAAATGGATGCGGACCGATTTTCGGGAGGAGCGCAAGTGGAAGCGGGCAGTTGCTCGAAACTTTGCGTATGCCTGTGCGGAATGGTATTATTCCAGTCCTGCTGATCGAAAACTCCTACAGGTGGACGCTAAGATACCTCCCGTCTGGGCGGCCGACAATGCTGATACCAGCATGGCAGATGCCCCGGAAACTGGCGAGTCTTCGGTTCCGGAGCTGGATCACTCGGATTCGCCCGTGGGTAACGATGAAGAAGTCCCGGAGTTGCCAATTACCACTATTGCACCAGCAACTATCTTTGCCTTGCAGGATGACGAGGTGGTCTTTGAGCTACAGCCTTCACGGACGGCGGATCTTCTGCTAGAAAATCTGCCAATGTATGGTTCACCGCTCAAGGTTCCCAAGTTCGACTGGATAATTCCAGACTACGATCCCGATGCCAAGTGGAAGAGGCCAGCCGTGCCTCTCAGTAAGTATGTTGAGGGCGAGATGGTTTTGGACGTAAAGCCACAGCCTCAGAAACGGTCTCGATTTCAGTTCCAGGGTGAAGACGAGGAGGAGGAGGAGGAATATGTCTTTGGCGCTCAGCCAGACAAGGGCGCGAAACTACCGCCCGCGAGTACCGATGTTGCCTTGTTTGCTCCGGAAATGAAGTTGACCAGAGATCGTCTACATGCTGGCCATCAATTTCGCCCACCTTCAGAACACCCAATGCCTGTCCAGAGCTTTTTTGAAAGCCGGATTGCTTCACAATGGACATTGGCAGAGGATGATCAGCTCAGGGCATTGGTACGTGAGTATTCGTACAACTGGTCTCTTATTTCCTCGATGATCTCCAGCAGGTCATCGTTCCCATCAGCTGTGGAGCGGCGTACCCCTTGGGAATGCTTTGAGCGATGGGTGAACCTCGAGGGCCTGCCTAGTGATTTTGCAAAGACGCCTTACTTCAAGGCTTATCAGGCCAGGATCGATGCTGCCGGGCGGACCATTCTACAGCACAATCAGAACGCGGCACAGGGGCAGCAGGTTGGACCTAACGGTGCGGTGACCCCTATTCCACGGAAGAGGCCCACCAACACCATGCGTGTTGAGAGACGTAGGAACCAAAAACATCTGGCACTGTTTGACGCTATGCGAAAGTTGGCGAAGAAACGAGAGGCGGCGGCACAGAAACAGCAGGCTCAGGCCAGCATGACAGCCATGCGCAAGACAAATGAGCAGCAGAGACAGCAACCCCAGCAGCAACTTCACCTCCAGGCGAAGACTCCTCAGGAGTACAGTCTCATGAGAGCTGCTCGTGACCAGCAAATCGCAGAGAAGATGGCTCATCTAGCGGCGCGGCAGCACGAGATAATACAGAAACGGGTAAGTAGCGGAGTAGGATCCATCTCTTCTAGTTATATCAGATACTAACAAAACATCACAATAGCTCCTTACGCAAAGACAAGCCCAAATGGCTGCCACACCTGGGGTTGCTCAGGTGCCTCAGACAGCAGCACAACTTGCCGCCGCCAATTCACTCAACAACGCCGCAGCCAGACTCAATATTCCAGCTCAGATGGCCGTAACGGCCCAGAAGCTCGCTCCCGGACGCGTCCCGATGCAGGCTCCAGCCGGGGTTCCTACTGTTCCCGCTCAACTCGCCGCCAGTGGCCTTGTACCACCTCTTCCCGTCGCCGCTATCCCTCAAGCTCAGCTCCAGGCCATGCAAGCACAGCACAGGCTGCCAATGGTAAATCCTACGCCAGATATCAACCTTGTGATGCAGGCCCGAAGGATCCAAGATCAGCAGAGAGCTGTTGCGGTGCAATTGCAGCAACAACAACACCAACAACATCAGCATCAACAACACCCACAGCAGCCACAGCAGCAGCATCAGGTTCAACAACAAGTGGTCTCGCAACAACAACAACACCAGCCGCAGCAACAGCAACAACAGCAGCAACCGCAACAGCAACAACAACTACAGCAGCAGCCGCAGCAGCCGCAGCATCAACAGCCCCAAACACCTCAACCAGCACAGCAGCAGCCACAACAGCCTCAAGTGGCTCAGCAGCCGCCGCCAGTGCCGCAAGTTCAAATCAACGGTGTTCAAGGCTCGCCAACACCAATGCGGCCGGTGGTGAACAGCCTGAACAATGGCGTCTACATGTCCAGCGTCAGTGCGCAGGCGATGATGGCTTCGTTTAATGCGGCAAATAGCGTTGCTGGGATGGTGACGTCTCCAGGTGCTGGGTTGAGTATGCCGATGCTACCGGCTGGGTCGCCGCGTGGTCCTCAGATTCCCGCTCAGCAATTACCCTATACTCATATCCACACTAGGCTTAAGGAGTTTGAGACCCATTTCAGGAATAAGAATCCCGGGGCCACCCAGGACCAGATCAGGCAAATGGCTACGGAGCATTTGGGTCGATTGATAGTTCAAACCCAACAACATGCTATGAATGCCGCGGCAGGTGGAGTTGGACACAGTCTAGGTGCCGTGGCCACTACGACGAGTCCTCACCAATATGCGCAGCTCCTACGGGCCCAACAACAGGCTCAAGCACAACAGGTTGCACAAGCACAACAGCAAGCTCAGCAAGCCGCTCAAGCCGCGGCAGCAGCTCAAGCTCAGCTTACCCCGGCCCAGGTAGCCCAGGCACAAGCGGCGGCTGCTCAGAAACAAAAACAAGCGGCAGCGGCAGCAGCCCAAGCCCAAGTTCTTGCCCAGGCTCAGATGCAGACTCAAGCTCAAGCGCACCAACCTCAGCAACCTCAAGCCCAGTCTCATGTTCAAGCACAAGCAATGGCAGCGGCTCAGCTTCAAGCTCAGGTTCAGCTCCAGGCACAGGCGGCGGCCCAGAAGCAAGCAGCCCACGCCCATCCTCAGGCTCAATCTCAGGGACAAGGTCAACATCTTCAGCAAACCCAGCGAGCTCATCAAGTCCAGCAAGTACAAGGGCAGCAGGCACATCAGCTGCCGCAGGGTCCGCAGTCACAGCAGGTCCAGCAGCAGGTCCAGCAATCTCCGCAGGCACGGCAGCAGTCTCAACAACCTCAGATGGTACGACAGCCGGTGCAGCAAGCCCAGCAAGCCCAGCAACCTCAGCAAGTTCAACAACCTCAACAGTCCCAAAAGACCCAGCAAATGCAACCCCAGCAGCAGGTACAAACGCCTCATCAACAGGCTCAGAAAGCTCAGCAATCCCAGCAGGCGCAGCAAGCGCAACAGCAACAACAACAACAGCAGCAGCAGCAGGGACAAGCTCAAAGCCAAGGCCAAGTTCAAGGTCAGGGTCCGGGTCAAGCTCAGGGGCAAGGCCAAACTCGGGGTCAGGCTGGGGTTCAAATCCAAGGTCAAGTCCAGGGTCAAGCTTCGGGTCAAGTTCAACCTCAGCATGCTCAGCATACTCAGCACACGCAGCAAGCTCATCACGCTCAACAAGCCCATCAGACCCAACAAGTTCAAAATGCTCGAAATGCCCAGCAAGCCCACCACACCCAACAAGTTCAACAGGCACAACATACCCAGCAACCTCAAGGGCAGCAGGGACAGAGACACGGACATGTCCATGGGCACGGGCAACAACTGCATCAGCAGTACCAGCACCAGCAGCATCAACCACAGCAGGCACAGCAGACACAGCAGCAACAACCTCAACAGCAGCAGCGTCAACAAGTTCACCCTGTACCACAGCTGCCGCAGGCGCAGCAGGCTCAACAGGCACAACCGCTACAGCAAGCTCAACAGCATCAACAGCCTCAACAACCTCAACAGCCTAAACAGCCTCAGCAGGCTCACCAGGCTCAACCTCAGCAGCCTCAATCTCACCAGGCTCAAGCCCAGCAGCCTCAGCCGCCTCAGCAAGCTCAAGCTCAGCAAGCTCAAGCTCAGCAAGCTCAAGCTCAGCAAGCTCAACAGCCTCAACAGGTTCAACAGCCGCAACAGGCTCAGCAGACTCAGCAGACTCAGCAGACTCAGCAGACTCAGCAGGCTCAGCAGGCTCAACAGGTTCAAGGTCAACAGGCTCGGGCTCAACAGGCTCAGGTTCAGCAGGCTCGGGCTCAGGCTCAGGCTCAGGCTCAGGCTCAGGCTCAGGCTCAGGCTCAGGCTCAGCAGGTTCAGGCCCAACAAGCTCAGGCTCAGCAGGCTCAGGCTGAGGTTCAAAGTCAAATGCAACCGCAAGCTCAACCACAACAGCAACCGCGACCTCAGTCTCAACCACAGGCGCACCAGCCGCAACAGGCTAGTCAGCAAGTTCAGCATGGTGTAGTTGGACAGACAAGCCAGCAGAACCAACAAGGCCAGCAGGGTCAGCAATCACATCAAGTTCAACAAGCTCAACAACCACAAGTCCAACAAGCCCAGCAACCTGTAGCTACCCCCCAACCCGCTTCCCAGACTAGTCAAAATCCTCAGGCTGCTCAGCAGGCGGGAATGGCGCAACAACAACAGGGACAGGGTAGCGGCAGCGCTGCGCCTGCTCCAACAAAATAATAGGATGAGGGCCACCAAAGTACATGCTTCATGCCGACACTAGGAAACGAGCAGTAGCCATAATATGCTTTGACTGCCGATATCATGGGTTACAGCAGACGATGGTCCCGGAGATGAGGGTCAAAGATGGGGGGGGGGGGGAAGAGATTATAGAGATTTTGTTAAGCACAAGGCACATGTAGATTTAAGGGCTACTCGAATGTTGTACGTATATGGAAGGGTTGTCGTTAAGCGATTGCACATGGTTAAGGCGTTCTAACGAAGTGACGAACGCATTGAATATAGATACTAGTACATATACCCTCGGTTCCGTGTGACAGTGATTCGAGATGTCACGATGTGTCTAGAGGCACCAGACGTAGGTTCTGTGTTTGTAGAGAACGACCAGGCATGCCAAGACTTGTTGTCCAGGCAGTACGTACACTATGTATAATGTGCACTGATAAGATAAGACTTTTCGAGCAGAGCCCCACTTAAAAAAGTTGCGAATCGTTCAGCACTGCAACCGGACCCTGAAGACTGAAAGACCGAAGACTGCCTCTGCCTGTCTTGATCATCCACTTTTTCAACATCTTTCTATCTTCCTCATTGCAATCCAACCACCACAACAGTATCCAAAATGGCCAACAAGAGAAAGAGAGATAATGCGCCTGAGAGAGAACATGTCGAGAAAACAGAACAGCAATCAACAAAGAAAGTCAAGGCCCCAGCACCGACCAAGGCTGCGCGTGCCAGCTCTAACTCCAGCACTTCTGCGACTCCATTCAAAGTGGACAGCACCTCCCCGATAACGATCCAAGTCGTCGCCGGCTCCTACGACCGCGTCCTTCACGGCATCACCGCCACCGTTACCCCCACGACCACTACTACGACCACTGCTACCCCCTCCAAGAACAACAAGAAGAAGGCCGCCGCCGCCGAAACCACAACCTCGTACAAAGTCTCCTTCGCCGACACCTTCCTCTTCAACGCCCACGCCTCCGCCATCCGATGCCTCGCCCTCTCCCCTCCCTCGGCGCCCACGCCCGGCCAAAAGGGTGGGCAGAAGGTCCTCCTCGCCACGGGCGCCACCGACGAGCGCATCAACATCTACAACATCTCTGCGCACCCGCCCTCCGCCAAGGCCGCTGACGACCAGAAGCTTCTCAACAGCATCACCCCCCGTCCCGTGCTCGAGAACCCCAAGAACCGCGAGCTCGGCACGCTCCTGCACCACTCGTCCAACGTCACCCGCCTCGTCTTCCCGAACCGCAGCAAGCTGCTGTCCGCCTCGGAAGACTCAACCGTCGCCGTCACACGCGTCCGCGACTGGGCTTTGCTGCATACCTTCAAGTGTCCCATCCCCAAGGCGCAGGGCAGGCCGTCGGGCGACACGGCTGCGCTGGGCGCGGTCCCCGCGGGCGTTAATGATTTTGCGGTGCACCCGAGTAACAAGATCATGATTAGCGTGAGTAAAGGCGAGAGGAGCATGCGCCTGTGGAACTTGGAGACGGGCAAGAAGAGTCGCGTGCTCAATTTCCCCAAGGACGTGTTGATGGAGATTGGCGAGGGGAGACATAGCACGGGCGAGGCGAGGAGGATTGTGTGGGGCGAGGACGAGTTTGCGGTTGCTTTTGATCGGGATGTGCTGGTGTTTGGCATGGATTGTCGCCCGAGGTGCAGGGTTATGAGGGCGGATGTGGTGGGGACGAAGATGACGAAGGTGCATGAGATTAAGTATGTTAGTCTTGGTAAGGAGGAGGGACAAGAGGAGGAGAAGAATGTCCTGGCGGTGGCGACGGAGGATGGGAGGATATTGTTCTTTGATACGGCTGAGGCTGAGCTGATTGAGCCGCCTGCTCCCACTCCCAAGGACGAGGAGAGGAAGAAGCTCTTCGATTCCAAGACCCCCAACGCCAAGCTCATCGCTCAGCTCGGCGGCAAGACGGCCGGCGTGGCGGGCAGAATCAAGGACTTTACTGTTCTCCCCATCGAGGACGAGGAGAGCGGTAAGAGGTCATGGTTCATTGCTAGCGCGAGCAGCGATGGCCGCATCAGGATGTGGCGTCTTGAGAGCGACGACCTCCGCCTTAGCGTCAAGGACAAGGAGGGTGAAGATGTCAAGGCCGGCAGACAGGTCGGCGAGTTGTTGGGCACGTACGAGACGGAGAACAGAATCACTTGCTTGGGCGCGTTTGTCATGATACCCAGGCCTGAGGGATCGGTGGAGAGCGAGTATGAGTTTGATAGTGAGGAGAGCGAGGATGATGAGGAGTCGGATGATGAGTAGGGGGGTAGGGTTTTTTGTTGATTTAGCATATTAGATATTCGAAGGGTCGTTTGTAATCATGTTGAACTCTCGTTCACGACCTTTCATGGGGTTGGACAATGCATTGGGAACGTGTGATCGATGCTATGTTCGTGGTTGAGATGTTTATCGTGTTATTCTATGAACTTTTGGCGGAAAGAAAATTTGGTCGCTTGGGAAGTTCTTAATTCCAACTTCATCCGCCTGAGTCCAGGCCCTCCTCCACGATCCCTTCTTTGTCCCGTGATTTATTTTTAGAATCGAATACGATTTCTTCCATTGTGTACACAGAAAAATCATTCCTTATCGTAAGCACTTCACTCACTCTCTTTGAACCGTGACAACATCTTTAGTTCCGTTGTTCGAAAGTTGCTCTCGATCGCAGACTTCGGTCCTGAGTCCTGAGCCCAGTTTCCCATTCATACTTAATGTTGAAATAACAGCTAACCCATCATCATAAGGCAAGATGGCCGAGCGGTCTAAGGCGCCACGTTAAGGTTAACCCTTAATCCGAGTTAAATCTCAGTTCCGTGGTCCGAAAGGGCGTGGGTTCGAATCCCACTCTTGTCAAAATATCATATCCTCCACCAAGCTCGGGTGGAGATCCTCTTTTTGGAGATTTTTTTCCCACCCCATAATTTCTTCCCTCTTTTTGGTTTCATGTTGGAGGTCGTCATGATAGATAGACACATACATAGCACGGCAGACTGTGACAACAAGCTGCAAGGACCGAACGCTCTGCAGCATTGCTAGTTGTCCTTGGATCCAAACGGCAATTTGCCCCCGGTCGGACTGCTAAGTACAAGTTGATAAACCGAGTACTGTTAATGTGTGTTGAATCATTCTCGCTGCGTGGATATAGAAGAATCGTAATGACTTCGAAGACATTCTCCATTGTGCCCCTTACGTGATGTGATAACCATGACAAACTGTTCTCGACGAAATCACCGAACACCACCCCATCTTCCCCTGGAAGCAGCCGACTTATTCAGCGCCAACCTCCTCCCAATATTCCCAAAGCAAACACAGCTGCAAAACAACACACTGAGCATCCAAATGCCCGTCTCAATAACGGCCGCGTTCCCACTCGCTCCTCCCATACCACTCATCCTCGCCGCTGCGCCCCTAGGCAACCCGGACGTTGTCCCATTAAGCACGCCCATCGCAGGTTGCCCACTCGTCGTCAGAATTTGATGGTCGTGATATCCAGCTCCAGCCACGGGCGCAGGCATCATATCGGGGTTGCCCAACCCCATCAGAATGGCGGACCCCGTGACACCCACAGCGGCACTGAGCAGGAACCCGGGTTTGGACCGGTCGATCAGGTACCACAGGAACGGGTTGGCAAGCGCGAGGGTGATGGAGACTTGCATGGTCGAGGTCCAGGGCAAGCGGCGGATGGCGAAGACGATGCCGACGAAGGCGCCGATGCTGCGGACCACGAGGGGCCAGTCGGCTTCGGGGGGGCTGGTGACGCCTCCTCCCGTGTCCGTGTTGGTGGACTCTGTATCGGTAGGAAGGGTGGTGATTGATGCCTTTCTTGGGGAAGACTTTAATGACGACGAAGGAGGTTGTTGTAACAAAGCAGCAGCGGCCTCCGCAGCCGCAGCAGCCCGCCTCCTTTCCTTCTCTTTCTTGGTTATCCTCCTCTTCCCAAACGTTTCCTCCCACACCTGATCGAACCAGGGAAGTAACCTGCCCAGCACCACGCCCGCCGCTCCCCAGAAGGTCAGGTACCGCGAACCGTAGCCGCCCGTGACGCTGTCTCCGTTAGGCAAGCGAGTGACGAGCACGCCGTAGCCCATGCCGAGGGCGAAGAGGAGGATCGTCCGGAGCAAAGAGCAGAGCAGGCCCATTACTGGGTTGCTGTTCCCGCTGTTGACATCTGATGATGACGATTCGCCTCTGAAGATGGGGATGGTGGAAGTTATGGAGGACACTCGTCGTTGCCGCTTGGGTCGGAGGGTGATGGTCTCGTGGTAGGTCTCGTCATCCTCGTCGTCGTCGTCCCTGGCGTCTCCGGCAATGCCTAGTACGTTGGCTGCGTCATCGGTTTCGTCCTCGGTTTCCTCTTTCAGTTGCTCGCCAAAGTAGAATCCATTGCGTAAGTTTGATGCCGAGCGACCTACTCCGGGGGTGGTGGCGGCTGTTCCAGTCTCGCTAGGATCAGAAAAAATGCCGAAAAGGGTAGAAGAAGTCAGGTTCCGGAAGGAGGTGGCTCTGCTGATGTTGGAGGAGTCAAGTCCGCTGGTGACAGCCCCGCTGCCGGCGGGAGAGGCGCTGGTGTTGAAGGGTGATCGAGGATCCAGGAGGAAGCGGAGGTCGGCGGCTGTGATGCGTGGTTGGGGCGAGGTGTTGGAGTCTCTACCGGGAGCTGGCGAGGGAGACTCGTCCTTACGAGAGATCATTGGTGGTGATGCTAGGTTGAAGGGTCGTCGAGGGATTGGGCGGAAGATTTTGGGACCTTCTTGGGTCCCGCCGTTAGAGTTTTGGTCCATCTTTGTAAGATCCGCCCCTGGTGGCTTGCTTGCCGTGCCGTCTCGTGCCACGCTGGTGCTGGGCTGATGTAGACAAAGGCGTTGTAAACCTTATTGAAGCTTATTGAAACTAAAAAAGGGCTTGCAACTGGAGCACACAAAAGCTCGTGGGTATCAGGGATGCTGTATAGATATATCCGGCTTGCTGTTTCTCCTCCCACGGGTTGCGAGACGCAGAGTCTATATTGTTTCAGAACGGAGATGGCCGTAAGCAAGATGAATCAATGGCAAGCGCCTTGATGTCCAAAGAGGGTGCCCAACTCGGTGAATCCCAAGCGCCTCGAAGAATCGGGAAACAGCTGAGCTGATGGTGGTGGTGGTACAAAGAATCTTGATAGGTCAGTCTTCGGATGCAAAGTGATGGATCTTCAGACCGGAAAGGTGAGTGAGTGAGGAGAAGCTTGAACAACACCCCGCTCCAATGCTTATAGCTTTTTGGATGTGAAGAAGGAACTACTCCAGGCTGACGTGAGTGCGGGAGAAAAAAAAAACCTTCTTGTTTATATGGAAAATTAAGGATGAAAAGGAGTTAGATCCGTCTAGATCGAGTTAAGCACGCGGAAGGGAGACGAGAGAGGAAATAAGAACATGGGTCAGGGATATAGCATGTATCCCGTCCGTATTCCAAGGGGACCAAGGGTTTTCCAAGGGATGGTCTGACTTTGCGTTCCCCGTCTGATTCATCTGGCACACCCAACCACGTAGCAACCCCGGAAGTCGTGATATAAATCAATAATCACCATCAACAATACCCGTTGTTTTTGCCCATTGGCAATGTATGGGGCAAAACTAGGTACGAGATGCACCAGATGCACCAGATGCACCAGACGCACCAGACGCACCCCGTGATGGCCATCATTGGTGCACTGGGCGACGCTGCAGTTACAGTGCAGTTGCATCCACGCGGATTCACAGCCGAAGAAGCGGAGACAGGCAACACCATCCAGTGAGCATCGAGATAATTCAGAAGGGAAGTGCGCTCGTGCCTCTCTTCAGCTTTCCACATTTTCCACTTTGCAACTTGCACTTTCCCAATCCCCATCATCGTCGGTCACCGCACCCGAATCCAATGATGCAAATGATTGTCAATTGCCCTGGAAATAGCATGTCGCTACTGCAAGTTGCAAACGCCAAGTCTAGGCCTCTCTTGCCAAGTGGGAACTGCCCCAAGAGGCAACCACCTACCTAACTCCTGATCCAAATTCCTGCCAGTGGCTTCCATGAAATTGCCCGAAACACTTGCCGTTCCAGGGACCATAAACGAGAGACAAGTCAACCAACCTCTCCGTCCATCGAACCTTCCTTCCCAGAAAAAACAAACGTTGCAAGGGAGTTCTGGACCAAAGATCCGCATCTGAATGGTCGAGGCTTCTTTACGTAGGAGCGGGGTTTCTCTCCCGTTGTTGCCTGCCCTGGACGCGGGACGATCAGTTCGACTGCCGTTGATTGACGCTCAGTTCGCCTCTTTTTCATGGCAGGTGACGCCGTACCAGAATACCAGAGCAACGAATATTGTTCATTTCTGCGGAGCAACATTGCGCAACACGTGAGCAGAAAAAAAATGAAATAGAATAATTGTTCTGAAAGGATGAAAGAACAAATTTGACACCTTTAGAGTTCTAATCTGTTTGAATTCTCAAATCGGAGCCTCATCTGAATCCTCCTCTGACCTCAGTGACCTCACTGCCCTGCCTCCCCTCTGAATATTCTGTACAGCCACACCCCGTTGATCAGATCAATCAAATCACTCCACCCACCACGCAACCGCATCTGCAACCTCTTCTCCAGTTCGACCACTCAACCACTCAGCCCTGATTTTTACCGCTGACCGTTTCGATCACATGTCAGCAAACAGTCAATCGTACGCAATCCCGCTTCACCTCCTAGATTTCTGACAAGTAGGTACACGTAAAACAGGGCAACCAAACAAAGCAACAAGCGTCGCACAAGCGAGTCGACGGACAATAAACAGGGTTCTTAAAACAAGGAGGTAATGAACCAAACGAGGCCAAAACAGACGATTTCCTCTGCCCGGTCTCATGACTGGAGACTTTTACCCCACGCTTTTGAGCAGCCATAGGTAACCATAAACGAACATGCTCAGCCCTCTTTCTTCCCCCTGGAAACTCGAGAACTACTAACCTCAATCTGTCAAGGTGTATCCGTTTTTACACCCAAGCTGCTGCATTGATAATTGGATACCTGGATACTTAGCTGGCATTGATGTCTCGACTGGTCCATTCAGTAAAACAGGTTTTTCGATGGTATCCCTCTGGAATGGTAGAGGGGATCCGACTTGTTGAAAAATATCGTCAGACATCGTCACAAAGTCCACAAAGTCGGATTGGACCTCTGACTAGCTTTGACTAGTTAGATCTGCGAGGATCGCTTAGGCGGACTTGAGACAGCATTCAGTTGTCAATGTTGCATGATGTATGTATGGACGTGAGTGGCAGACAAGACTACCGGTAAGACCTCCCTTTGGGTTGGTTATGATGATCCGCAAGTCAACAAGTGAGTTGGATGAGAGAAATCATAGCCAGAATTAGTATACATAGCTATAACTTCCAAGCGGTCCATGACACGTTGACCTGTATAGTCCCTCATTTGGGAGTGAAATGGTTCGCCGTGAACGGTACGTGGCCGACTGAACAATGGAGGGGACGCCATCAGACAGAGGGAGTTAGTTCATCTGGTACTTCGCAAGTTTGAAGAGGTTCCGTCGAGGCAGTAGGCAAGTTGAAGTCCTGCTGTGAACAGCTTACCATGGCATATGAAAGATACAGTAAGCGGACGTCACATCTAATATCCATAAAGACCAGACTAATTAAAACATGGTATTTACCTTCAACCCGTATGTACAAGAATGGAAATTTTGTTGATGAGTTTGCGAAACCAGACGAACACAAATACAAGAGAACCGAAGTGAATCAGCCATCCGCACGTCCAGCTCGTCACAGTTATCGCTACTTCGCTGCCCATAGTCTCTCCACGGCCGACATCGTGATGGGTAATGAAGATCAAAGCATCGCCGCTATCTGTCGTCAAATGGACCGCAGCAGAGAACACTCGGAGAAAACCACGGCAAGAGATGATAACGAAAACGGCGGGAACGTACAAAACGGAACAGCAAACCATGAAAACTCGCGTCGAACCCAATGTCTACAAAAGTCAGTTCCCAAAAGACTACCCAGCCCACCTCCGCCCGATGAGCAGCGCCGCGAGGATTAGAACAAGACGCGGACAGACAAAGCCTTTGGAAAAAGAAACGGCCAAATTTCATCCGTCACCCACAAAACTTGAACGACACAGAGAGGAGAGGGCATTAAAAGTCGAAGTAGTAGTAATTTGATGTTCGGAATTAGAGAAAAAAAGAAGAATAAATCGCACAGAAGTTGATCATCGGAGAACCAGAATCATTGCCCAACCTGATTTCCGTGAAACGCCCCTGAAAAGAAGAACAAATCAACCCTTTGTCGCCAGCTGCGTAGCCATGCGAGTGTGTGTGTTCTGTGGGTAAAGAAAAGCAGAGGAAAGCCGGTACGCAAAAGAACTTTCAGCCATCCTTTTTGTCCGTCATACCTTCATTCACATCCTTTGCCATTTTCCCACAGTCCGAAACTTTCTCATCATAAAATCCTCATTCATGATCCGAACCTCAAACGTGATTCCATCTTCCATGCTGCTGGTGTTTTGTGTCCGCCTCTTAGGAAGGAAACTGTCTATGATATGGGGAAGGTAATGGTAATTTCTTTTTCTCTGATGTATGTAGGAGAAAAAGAAGAGGTATCACTGAGATATGGAGGAAAAAAAAGTTAAAGTAATAAAGCAGAACTTTTGGAATGAATCCCCGACCCGCGCAAATGCATAATTTGGAGAAACCCGCCCGGTCTATGCTCACAGAGACAATTCCGGATGCTCATGATGCGACACACCGTTGAAATTGTTTTGGGTGAGAGAGAAAAAAGAAAACCGTCTGCCTTATTCGTCCTTCTTCTCGTCATTATTCGTTGTATCAGGCGTCACCTTGGACAATGCCGGAGAGGCAGAGGCCGAAGGGGGGGAGCCGGGGTGGTCTCCAGCATCAGCAAGAAGGCTGTGGATTGCGTTAGTTTGTAGGTTCAACATGTAGAGGGACACAATTATCATACCTGAAAGCATTTGCGTGGGAAACCGAATCGTTACCGCGCATGGAAGCAGTACGGGACGAGCCGCCAGAGTCATCACCACCGCGGCCAAAAGCACCGCCAGGGCCACCGACCTGACGACGACCACTATTGCTCCTCGAGTTGAACATGGACGCAGGGGGACCGAAAGACATGCCCTGGCTACCGGAGCGGCTAGTGTTGCCCTTCAAACGCTTGAGATCACCAAGCTCGACCTGGTTGTTGGTCATGCTCTGGTTGTAAGGGAAGCCCCTGGCATCTCCGCGACCGGAAGGAGCACGGCCTCCAAGGCCACGCTGGCCGGTGCGAGCACTCTCAACCGCCTTTGCGGCGGCAGCAGCCTCAGCCTGTGAATATTAGTTAGTCTCATCATACCATATTAACAAATGAATTGGTTGTAACTTACCTCAGCGCGGACCTCCTCCAACGTCTTAGGACCCTTGTTGGCCTCCTTGGAGACCCAGCGGGCCCTGCGAAGGTCGACAATGTCCATAAGCATGAACCTCAGACGGCTTGGGAGGTCGGGAAGGTCCATAATCTGCTGGATGCGGCCGAAGTAGACCTCCATCAAGGGCCTGCCCTTCTCGGTGCTGTCGAGGTTGCCACCGACCGTCCTCAAGAGCTTGGTGAGAGACTCAATCTCGGCCTCATCAGGAATACCCGTAAACTCAAGCAGCTTGCGGACACACTCGTGCATGATACGTTCCGTAAGCATGCCAAGCTTGAAAAGCTCACCAATGAACTGGACAAGACCAAGACCACGACGCTTGGCGGCGGCGGCGATATAGTACTCATCGGACAAGAGAACAGCCTCGGAGGCCTTCTTGTCGCCCTCCTCACCCTCCTTGGGCTTCGGAAGGTCCACCTTCCAACCACGCTCGAACTCCTCCTGACACCTGTTAAGGAGGTACTTGCGGAAGAGGGCACCGCCACTGACGACGTTACCCTGCTTGTCCATAATGTTCTCGTCGCGGATCTCGGGGCTCATGGTCTCGAGCATGCGCTTGCAGAACTTGGCATACATGGAAGCCCAGTGGGCTTCGTCCGTAGCCTTCTCGAAGGTGAGCTGAATGACCTGGCGCAGGGTGCGACCATCCTGCTCGTTCTTCGACTGGTGAGCGATCTCAAGGATCTGGTCAGAGATCTTGTCGAACTTCTCAGGAGTCATCTTGTTCAGGGCAGCCTTGACCTTGCGCTGAACGGTCTCAGGATCCAAGTGGCCGGGGGCAGGCGCCTCCGCCTTCTTAGCTCCTATGCTCATAGGCTTCCAGCCAGTTGCGGACACACTAATAGGCTTGACCTCCATGCCGGCAGTGAGCGGCATGTTCTTGGCGGCCTGAGCCTCGTTCTTGGAGTAACCTTCGCGCGGCTTGCGACGGCTGTTCTGACGGGGAGAGTCAGGGGTAGCAGTCGACGAAGGAGTGCGGCTGAGGTTGCCAGGGAATGTGCCCTGGCGGCCAAAAGCCATAGTGCCCATAGCGCCAGGTCTGCCAAGAGAGCCCATACCACCACCACCACCTTGTTGCGACATAGCGAAACGCTCCGCCGAAGTGGTTCCAGGGGGCAGGGCAGGCTTGCCAGAGAACTGGCCCATGGCAGGGAAGCCGCCGCCAGAAGCACCGCCACGGCCTCTCTGGGATCCAGCGCCAGGGGTACGAGCGGAGGCCGAGCGACCACCGTCAGAATCTCCGATGAGAGATTTAACCTGCTGGTGGAATTCAGGAGACGGCTGCTCCGTGAACACATTCTGGAACTGGAGAAGGAAGTTGGCGTCATACTTGAAGATCTTGCCCTTCTTAGAAACAGCCTGGTTGAGGGCCGGGTTGGGGGAAGCGATGCCGGCAGGGTAGATATCATACTGCACGCCAGGAAGAAGGCGGGCGGACCGCAGAGACTGAAGAGCAGCGCTGGGCTGGGGCGCCTCAACGGACTTGGTGTTGAGGGGAGCAAGGTTGAGAGCAGCAGGCTTGTTCTTGCCGAGGGCCTTGGGGGCAGCATCGGCCTCCTTCTTGTCATCGGCCTCCATGGTGAGAAGGTCGGCGACAGACTCGCCCTGGCCAGACTCTCCCTCCTTACGCTTGCGCTCGCGCTCTTCCTCGATTCTCTCCATCTCACGTTCCTGCTCGCGGAGCTTGCGATCGTTCTCGGCAGCGTTGGCCAAGCGCTCAGCCTCAGCCTTCTTCTTAGCCTCCTCGGCCTCAACGGCCTTCTTCTTGGAGATCTCCGCCTGCTCCTTCTCACGGCGAGCATCTCTCTCCTCGAGTTCGTTGAAGTAAGCGTCCATTTGCTCATCGCTGAGCTTGCTGTGATCGATATTGTTGAGCTCCTTGTCAGTCAGCTTGGCGAAGTCGAGGTTGTTGTAGTCAATTTCAGACTCCTCCTTAGCCTCAGGCTTCTTGGCAGCAGCAACCGCGGCATCGGCATCAGCCTTAGCCTTAGCCTCAGCCTCCTCCTCGGCTTTGGCTTCTTCAGCCGCCTTCTTCTCGGCAGCAACGCGCTCCTCCTCCTTGGCCTTCTCTTCGGCAGCGGCCTTCTCTGCGGCAGCCTTCTCAGCAGCGGCCTTCTCTGCGGCCTCCTTCTCGGCAGCCTCCTTCTCGGCAGCCTCCTTGTCGGCAGCTTCCTTTTCAGCAGCGGCCTTGTCAGCAGCCTCCTTGTCAGCAGCCTCCTTGTCAGCAGCCTCCTTTTCAGCAGCGGCCTTGTCAGCAGCCTCCTTTTCAGCAGCGGCCTTGTCGGCAGCGGCCTTCTCAGCGGCAGCCTTCGCGGTCTCTTCCTCGTTAGTCTTGTTGTCAACGGGAGCTTCAGTCTTGGCCTTCTGAACCGCATTCTTGAACTCGTCGCGAAGTTGCTCGGCAGTCTTGCCAGTTGTGCTCTCGGTACGACCGTGGGAGGGGGCAGTAGGCTTAGCGGGAGGGGGTGTGGGTGTCGAGGCAACAACAGGCGGTGTCTTGGACTGCTGCTGAATGCTGGGTGCCGGGGAGGCAGGGCCCTTTATCGCAGAAAGGTCGAGGGGGTTGCCGTTGGGATCCTTGATAGTGATGCCTGCGGACTTCTTGGGTCTAGCAAAGTTAGAGGAGACAATGGCAGGGGCAGCTTGAGCAGGACGCTGCGTCGGGGTGCTCTGCGCAACGACGGGCGCCTGGACTTGGCCAGTGCTCGAGGCCGGGCGATCAGAAACCTGTGAAGCGTTACGGGACATCGGTTGGGCAACAGGCTGTCCTTGAGGCACGAAGGTAGGAGGGACGTAGGTGGGCTGGAAATGGGGCACAGGCTGGCCCATATAAGGCATGGGCTGGCTGTAGGGGTTAAACACGGGACCACGATAGTCCATAGGGGCAGGATATCCGGGCACCTGTTTTTGTTTTGTTAGCACTTTTTCGAATTGGCCGTTCTCGGGCGACAGGTCAATGCTGCCGAGCGATGGCGGAGAAAACATAGGAACAGAGCGGAGGGGTACAAAGTCGTAGCGAGCTGGCGGAGCATTTGAGTATTCCGGCAGAGGCGGACCACCGTTGACTTCTTGGTATCCATCTGCCTTGGAAGCCCAACGCTTGCTCTGACGTCGAGGCTTCTGAGTTGAATCATCGCTCGTACTTGACTTTTGCTGCGAAGAATTAGGGTGCCTAGGATGGATACTGTCTGAATCCCGGCGTGTCCCTTTGTTCTTCTTGTTGACAGGCTTGAAAGAGGAATAATCGTTGCTAAAGGAAGGGGGCTTTACTTGTTGCTGGTACATGTTCATGCCGGGGTAGAAGGGCGGCTGAGTAGGTGCCAGGCTGGCAGAGGCCATGGTAGGGGTGCCGTGAGTAGGCACAGCGTGAGCCGGAGCCGGGCTCGAACGGTGGGGCTGAGGAGAGTTGGGATACTGCTGCATGCCTCCGCGGCCTTGGAAGTTGTTCATGCCACCACGACCAGCGTTGTGCTGGGGGCCGTTATAGGACCTGGTTGGAGGGAAGCCCATGTTGGGGTTGTTGTATGAGTTGTTATATCCGCCGCGACCACGACCCTGACCCTGATAGCCACCACGATGGCTAGCCATGTGGCCAACTGTCTCACCCTGGGCAGAGGCTTGCGAGTCCCGTCGTGTGTGGACCGGGCCGTTGCTGTGAGATACGGAGTGTTGCTTCATGTGGCGCTGAAAGAGGGATTGGTCAGCAAGTGTGTTCTGAAAGATATGCTTGGGGAGATCTTACATCGTTGTCACCAGGGAAGCTACCGAACGTCATGGGAGCAGAGATGTTGGAGGGAGCCCGCTGGCCACCGCTCTGCTGAGGCACCTGAGGAATAGGCGAGGGCGAGGCGGCGGGAGAGGGGACTCTGGCGTTGCTGCCAGGAATCGGGATGGGGACAGAGCCAGCAGCGTGGGGAGTGCTGTGGGTGATGGCAGGCGACTCGTCGAAGCCGAACTGGATGGCCTTGGCGCCACCGACAGGACCGCCGTTGGCGTTGTGGCTGGGAGGAGCGGCGCTGATGGTGACGGAGCTCTTCCTAGAGTGGTCAGCAGAGGCTCCGTTGAGGCCCGAGCTGCCTCTGGCGATGGGCACGGCGGGGGTGATGTTGGGCCGGCCGTTCACCGGGGCAGCTTGAGGCTTGCCATTCTGGGCAGCGGGAGCGGAGGAACCAACCACGACGGGGGGCTGAGAACCCGTCGCAATCAGCGGCGTGCTTGTCGGCTTCTTCGCACCGGCTGCGGAAGCATACGACGTTGCTGCAGGAGCGGACGTAGGTTGAGCCGGGTTTTGGTTCTGTTGACTCGCAGAGGAAGTCATAAGGGTCTCGGGTGACTCGAAAGCCGGTTTCTTTGTGGATGGTTGGGTGCGCGGTTGAGGGGGGGGAGAGGGTCGAGGATGTTGTGGTGTTCCCGGGGTGGGAATGTCGAATATCAAACTCGACAGAAGGTCGCCGCGCAGTGGGGACAAAAGTCACAAAGACTGGGATCAATTTCGACGCGCAAAAAGAGCGGCGGCCGAAAGAGAGAGAGTGCCTGTTGGAAAACCGCGGGTGGGTTTTGGCGGATTGGATTAGGCGGTTGTAAAAACCGAAAGAGACCGATACCGATGCGCGTTGCACTGACGGTAAAAGTCGAAAAAGACTGGAATGGAGTCTCTAGTTGAGAGAGTGAAAGGCGGTGGTGGGTGGGTGGAGGATTTCCTCTTGGTGGGTGGGTTGGACCTGGCCAAGTGGGTTCGTCGCAAAAAAACGAAGCGGCCGGCGAAAACCCTCGTTGCTGCGTCCGCACTCTCTGGTGGGTGAAGTGGAAGGTTGCGTTGCCTTCAGGGTTTGGGTTGGTAGCCACTGGTAGGTAACTTGGTTGGCCTGCCTAGGCGACCAATCTCGTGGGTCTTGACACTACCGCGATCGATAGGGTCGATAGGGTGTTCGCTCGCCCAACGCTCAATCAAGTGAGTTAGGTAGAGTGGAGTGGAGATGGATCAAGGGCAGTCTCTGGATCTCCGGGAAGTGAATCCTGAGAAGACGAGAGTACCAATGTTGATTTCTCGAGTGGGGGGAAGAGAAAAAAAGAGAACCCTGTTTGGGGTTTCCTTCACAAGACGGATGTGAAAGATGGGTGGGAAGAAAAAAGAGGGCGAGGACCAAATTTTTTTGGGGCAGCCGCCTCAGATACACTTTTTCAGACTGTGTGGAAAAGGGCAGGGGGGTCGACCAATTGCAAGCGTGAGGTACAGCCCCAGGGTTCATAGCGGACGCCCCAGGTACGTACTCTTTTGAGGAACCCTGAGAACCCCAACCTGCCCGGTGAACACGGCACTGACCAGCATCTCAACGCCTGGCAACGTCTGGCCATCCCACAGGTAGGGTGCTGTGGTATGCATACGGAGATACAGTCGGTCCTAGAAAAAGGATGGCTATCTTGACTCCAGGGGATTTCACTTTTCATTCAGTTGACCCTCAAAAATCACACCGAGCGCTGAACGGGCAGTCAGCGATCTGCTTGGACTTGGTTAGGTGGCTATCGTTTCACTCTCGGTCCGCCGTCCGGTCGTGTGTTGGTCGGCCGGAACTGAAACATTTTCTACACACACATGCGTCTTCGGACTTCCACGCCAGGTGAAAGCAACAGGAATCTTCAACGTGCCATTTCTCCTTTTTCCGCTCCCCGTTGAGCCTCTGCCATCCCAGCAACCCAAAGATGGAAACGGGGTTGCTTCAAGCACTTGGCGGGTTTTTGTGAGCCATCAGCCACCATAGTGCCCAGATGGTCGGGAACCCGATCTGATGCAGATGCGGCTCTAACACTCCTGGCATGGACAAGGCATTTGGGTACAACAGAAGTATACAGCCACATCACGTGTGGCACAGCTCAATTTCCCTCCAAAGCTTTGCTGATTCAAAACATGACATTTGGCAGCAGGCAGTAATCCGCTACCACAGGACTGATGTCCTGTCGGAAGAACAGAAACATTTTTTAAGAGTATCAGAATAGATGATGTACCATGAGGCTTACCCGAGGGCTGTCGTCGCTTGTCAGTCTCGTCTACACCTCGTCCCTTTGTCTAGGCCTCGTCCTGAACGATGGGACACGACCGGGCTAACAATCGAGGGTGGACCTGGTCCAGGATTCTCCAGACATCTTGCTCTCCAAGTCTAAGACCGAATGGGGCGACATGGGCAACTGGGGAGTCGGGTGCGGACACGGACAACATGGAGAGTTTTATCCTGCGAGAGTGGAAAGGTCAAGACACTACTACTAGTACATGATGTTCCCGGCGTGGTGGTAGACACTGCCTGACTGCAAAGACCCCGAGATGCTGATTCTGCCCCTACGTCCGTCGAAGGGGACGTATATATTGTCCACAAATGGCAATCTACGGCTCAATTGTGAGTGGCCGGCATGAGACTTGAATGGTAGGAAGTTCTTCACACCCCGGCGTCTTGATGGAATTGTTCTTTGCATGTGTCTTAACCGACGGTCCCAGCCGTGTCATCAAACACGTCAAACAAAGTGGCTTCCACATATTATCGATTTCCCACTGCATAGATCAAAAAATGCGGCAACCTGTGACATTTCAGGGTCATCAACCAACAACAACTAGTGAATGTTTTGGTCAACATGCTACTCGGCCTCTCTCTGAGAGAGCGCAACGCTACCTGAATTGCCAGACCAAGCTGGCTTTCATCACAACCTACAACAGTGATGAGTGAGTGGCAACATACATAGCAGGCCGGGGCGACAAATGCTCTTCGTCTGTGCTTACCACTCTGTACTCCCTCAAATCCCTCCCGGTGCCCTCTTATCGCCGATAGTACGGCACATGTTTGGAGATTCGGAAAGCACACGAATCAACACGCTGCAACCAAAACAACCATCTCTGACTCACTCACTACAGCCCCAAAGCGCCCATTTGCGATCCCACGATCCTTTCTGTCGAATTATCTTTCTCTCTAGTCTTGCCATCGACAGTCGAGCTGGTCTGCGTCTCTGTCCACTATGACGTCAACCAATAAGTGTAGGTCTTGGGCCCTCGGGCCCTTTTGGCAGGTATTTGGACGCTGAAGTTTTGGGGTTTCCATCTCCCCATCTCTCCAATTCTGTTGACTGATCAAATCGAATCGTGACTTGAGCGCTTTCAGTAACACCCATTCCAAGGAACAATGGGCCAAGTTTGAACAACATCTGTACCCAACTGGACGTCTCCCAGAGTCCCAGGGCATCGAGGCTATCCCAAATTTCTTTGTGGGCAAAATGTCCCATTAAACAGCGACAGGGCATTCTTGGCGCTTGTACTATGTACATTTTCATACCCCCCTTCAAAGTTCCGCTGCCCCTCGTTCTAGCGAATCCCCACTTCCACTTCAGCAATGCACCCCGCCAGAACTAAAAAAGTTCGACTTTGCCGCCTCCAAGAATCAGACACAACGAACCTAACGACCTGCAAGGCATCATCTGTGAGTCCCTCCAAGAAACATTTGTTCTGCGGACCGGACTCACCATATCCTAACTCCGAAGTAAAGCCTCTTCTCTCACCTCGTTCTCACTTCTTGCAGTTGAAATAAAAAATACCATTTTTGTGGGCGCCTATGCCCTTTCTATTGCCCTAGAAGGGCTAGCCTGCCTTGTCTGCCAGGCTGCCAGGGCCCGGTCCCCCAGCGTTCGCATGTACTTGTACCTACGCAAAGTCTCAACCCCTCCTCGCCGTCGGCGTCGTTCGTTCCAATTTTCCAAAGGCAGGGAAACCCCACCTCAAAACTACGACGATGCAAGTCAGTTAAATGGTGGGGCAGCGGAGCCATGAATTGATTAGGTAGTGCCGCCTCCATTTACAAGTTCCTTTCCTTTTGTCCTGGTTTCTTTTTTCGTACCTATGTACTTCGTTTTCGACGACATATCAAAACATGATCAGAAGCCTGGATGGTGTAGTCTCACACTGGCCGGCCATAACGTACAGAACAAAACCGGGGAGGTCCCAGATACGTCTTTACAGAGCAGGACTTGAGAGATCTCGTCACATGCTAAGCTCAGCAATAGCACACTATACTACACACCTGTGGCCTGGAAACTATCATCTATCAAAAGCGTGCTCATAACCGGCCAACTCATGTACATACATAGTATATATCCCGACGGCCAGCCATGATCTGGCTTTGTCAAACCCCCAAGCCCAAGCCTTAAACCATCCAACAGCCATCCAGAGACCTGCTACAAACAATGAAAGGAACAACCATACACAGCAACGCCGCACTGACACTATACCGAAGCCTCCCCAAAGAGTCAAACCCCTTGTCCCCTTGCATGGAACCACGAATGGAACAACTGGCGAACAAAACGAGACGTCAAAACGAGGTCCATCGAGGCCTGGCCAGGATCAAGAAAGTCCGTGCCCCTCGCCTCACCCTTTCAGCTTTTTCCATGTCGGCGTTGGCGTTGGCGTTGGGCGTTGGGGGTTTTCGAAGCACAATGCCACGAGTTACACAGTTGCTTCTCATTGTTCTGTTCTTCCATCACCCAAAGCAGTTGAGAACTTGACGGCAGGCAGATCGAGGCCGGCCGGTCAGTTGGCTAGCTGGGCGTGCTCTGGTCCTCCCGCTTAACGTCTCCTTGTGATGCGGCTCGTGATGTCAAAAATGTGAACCCCCCACGACCGGACTCGGGAGTAAACTCGGAAGAAGGCTGAGCAGTTACAACCACGTGCAGCAAAAGATGCAAGCAACGCATTTACTGGGTCCAAAAACGTACTTGGAACTGGGCACTTCTGCGTAGAATTTGGAACCAGAAGTCGAGACGTGCCGGTGCGATATGCATGGCCAAGTTCCAACTTCTAACTTGCAACATGTAACTTGCAACTTCCGACTTCCGACCAACGAAGCACGCACCGGCACCGGGCGGTTGCCAACGCCGGGTTCCGGTGCTTGTTACGGTGGCCGCTCGTTCAAGATACCGAACTAGTACGTCAACCGCTGGACCCTTCGCGTAGTATTCGGGGTCCCTTAACCTCAGCCCCTTCAGCTCCTTCGCCGCTTCGTTCGGTAGTGATCGGCTTGGAGGCTTGGAAAGGTTGGGGTTATGTGATCACTGATCATCGGTACTTTTTTTTTCCTGCTTGTTGGAGATACGCAGTGCGTGATGGCATGCCAGGAGCTTATAATATCCTGGTCGGTTGCTGCATATGGTGATCATTGTTCGATTACATCACTTTGATCTGCTAGAGAACCAACAGATGAATTTTGAAGCAAGGATTTGACGGCTCGGTTGACAGATGGGTTTACAAAGACACTGAAGGGGTAGATACGAGCCAACGCCGAGAAACACGGCAGGGAGGCACTCTATGATAGTCGGCTATGTGATTGCCATAGAGCAAAACAATTTCCCTCGGCCAAGTTCAGTAGCCATGTGCAGTGGTTGGGGAATTTTGTACGGAATTTTCACGAGTCTGCGCCGTAAGTATGTTAAAGAGGAATTGAGAGCTTCTTGCATAGTGAACAATGGCAGATATATCAGGCAATATCCAAGAAACGGAGAGTCAAATGGGAACTAATGACACACAAGGACTCCTCGATGTGTAGTTCCCTAGGGTTTTGACAAGTCGCAATTGTCTTCCATGATTCTCTATTTTATCGCTGATGAGCAAACCAAAAATACCCTGCACATGTACTACGTAGTACAACCAACAACTATCATGCCAAACCAAGACACAGACAACCCAAATCTAGATCCAGATCCAAATCCAGATCCAAATCACTCCTCCTCAGCCTCAAACCCCTCCACCCTCACTCCTTCCTCCTCCTCCTCATCCACATCCGGCTGCGCCAATTCCACAACCTCAGCACCCTCCTCCCCATCCGCAGCCACCACCTCCACCTCCCCCTCGCCGTCAACAGGAGCAGGCAATTGCTTCCCTTCCTCCTTCAACTGCTCGATCCTGGTCTTAGTCATCTCAAACACATACTGTCCCAGATGCTCCACGCCCTCCATGACCGTCTCTCCCTCGAGTCCTTCCTTACCGACCTCATCAGCCAGCACGCGCTGCGAAGGCCACAGCTCGCCGGTGACGAGGGTCAGCTTGTCCGGACGCTGGAGGAGCAGCTCAAAGGCTTCGCGGAGCTCGTAGCAGGACTCGAAGACGGAGCGGCGGCCGAGGATGTACAGACCCAGGCGGGCGCGGGAGAGAGCGACGGTTAGACGGCGGATGTCGCGGAGGTAGCCGACGCGGGAGGTGCGGGTTAGGGAGAGGATGATGTCTGTGGATTAGCGTGTTAGTGGGTTGTTGGAGAAGAAGACATCAATGGAGAAAGGAGGGGAGGGGAGGGGGGAAGCGGTGGAACTTACAATCATTCTGCTCGCCCTGGTACTTATCCACCGTCGTGACGATCCTCGGCAATCCAAAGAGGGGATTCTTCGCGCAACGATGACCCAGCACATCCCTAATCAACGCCCTCTGTCCCGCGTACGTAGCGAGGATGCTGATTTTCTCTGCAGGGTAGCCCAACAAACGCATGTACATGAAGATGGCCACTGCGTACTCAGCCTCACCCAAGTTCTGGATGAAATGCGGCGTCGGTTCGCTCTCGCCCTGGCCCTTGTAGTCAGGCACGTCGATGAACTGGTATTCGTACCGGAAGCCGGCGTTGGCGGTGAGGAACTCGGTCGCCGTCATCGTGTGCGGGAGATCGTTGAGCGATGGGTAGCGCCACTTATAGAGGCTCGAGATGGAGGGCCTGGCGCGGCCCTGGAGGTCGAGGTTGATGGTGGGCACGCCGAGGCGCACGAGGCGGGAGAAGAGGGACTGCTCAAGGTTGGCGTAGTGGCGGAAGGCGAGGGACTGGATAACAGGGGAGTTCTGGTAGTGGTCACCGCAGAGGACGATGCGTTGGAGCGGGGCCTTGCCGTCCTTGGGCTTCTGCATGGCGAAGGGGATGAAGTTCTCGATTTCGGTGATTTGAGCGGCTTCTTCCATAACGACGTTGTCGTAGTGGAAGCCCAGAGCAGCAATCTTACCACGGCGCATGGCAGCGTGAGTGGAGGTCATGGCGATGATGCGGGCTTCGTTGGTGAGGAGGTAGTTCTCCTTATCGCGATCGCGGCGGAGAATTTCGAAGGGCATGACATCAGCAAGCTCGGTAAAGATCTTGGAGATGTGACGATAGCAGCCGTTGGCAATCTCCCGAACAGTGTCGACGTCGGCATCGGGAGGGAACAAAGGCTGGGGCGCGTCGGCAAAGTAGTAGTGGAAAGGGAAGGCCTTGACGATGTCCTCAGGAGTTGCGTCTTCAGCCTTCGCAATGTCGCTGAACTTGGCCCATGCGGGTTGGACATAGACCTTGTTAAAATAGCCTGCTGTCTCGGCCGAGTTACCGTGGGCACCAGGTGCTCCTATACTGGCAGCTAGGCGGTTGACTTCAAGGAGATACCGATCACGGTTCTCAAGGAAGGATTCTACACGTCCGTGCTTGCTGAAGCTGCCCTCGGTTTCCAAGTCCTCCTCACCATGTCCTAGACGTAGAAGATGGCGCTCATCGATGTCCAACGCTACAATCTTGGCGAAGAGCTGGTTCAGCGCCTGGTTGCTGTGTGCTATGAGCAGAGTCTTCTGCTCAGGGAAGTTGTGGTAAATGTTGTTGATGATCTGGGTAGCAACATCGGTCTTGCCTGTTCCAGGAGGCCCAACGACAACTGTGAGGCCAGGTTGTGAGCCAGAGATGATGGCTTCGACTTGCTTGGGTGTGAACCGGACCGAGTTAAGCTTGGGCGCATCAATGGGATATGGCCCGTTATTCGGAGGCTTGTAAGTCGAAACCTTGACTGTTTCTATCTCGGAGATCAGAGCAGGCTCGGCATCCCGCCTCCTCTTCTTGGAAGGCTTGGAGGCTCCCTCCTCAGCCGGCTTCTCAACCGTTTCGAGGACGAAGGGGGGGTTGATGGCTCCGCAGACATCCTCGCTGGG
Source organism: Neurospora sp. CHS-2018c (assembly GCA_009806235.1). Lineage (NCBI taxonomy): Eukaryota > Fungi > Ascomycota > Sordariomycetes > Sordariales > Sordariaceae > Neurospora > Neurospora sp. CHS-2018c. The sequence continues at coordinate 392,730 of RAPC01000001.1, forward strand.
CTCAACATTCTTGCCGGGCAAGCTCTCAATTAGATGCTGCCAGTCTAGGAATGTATCGCGGTAGTCCAACTTCTTTATCCTGTTGGGGAGGTTCTTGTAAGTTGCTCCAGCTGGATCACCATATCCTAGGAAGACCTCATGCATCCATGGAGCGAGTGGCACTTCAGAGAGGGCGAGGTCCCGAATCGACTCCAAGACCGGCTTGAAGTTATTCTCGCGACCGCTGCGACGAACGAGTAGATTGATTCCATCGTACACGTTCCGCTTACCCTCCGAGTCCCGCTTGTAGGCATGAGCGTCCAAACGGACCTGGATCTTTCTTGTGTAGCTCCGATTGTGGTTCTCAAAGTATGCTTGGGCATCGCGGACCGCACGACCTCTGTCATCCATTATCTGGATTACCTCTGCAGTCCGGACAGTCACCAACCCCAGCCTTTCGGCTTCGCTAAGAGGCGCCCCGCCGTTTTCAACCTTCTTTGCCTTGGAAGCATTTACTTCGACCAGGAACAGCACGTCATCGGGCCGAAGAGCGTCCCAGTCACGGCGAACATGCTCTGTCAGTTTACGCAAGTCGATGGTTACTTCAGCCTTTACAGTCGAAGGGACATCAGTACCAACAAGCGGCGGGACGACATCGAGTATTGTTGGCTTGCTGATTGGCAAAGCCATCCTTGAGAAACCCGTGAATGCTGTCTCGCCGGTGCGTCGAGCCTCGGGTTTTAGCCTTGTCAAGGCAGCCTCGATATCCTGTCGGATAGCATAGAACGCCTCGCAACGATAGAGGGTCAGCGACCGCGAGAGGAAATCTCCCACTGTGAGATATTGCAAATTGACCTTTGGTAGTGCTAGAGGTCGCGAGCCGTCATAGTAATCGGTCCTTCTCAGACCAGTCTCAAAGAGCGTCTCTTCCGTGGGAAGAACACTCAGCTCAGCCGCCTCTTCTTGGAAGGTCTTGTGACGCTCGAATGTTGATAATAGCACCTCCATCAAGAACCTCCGGTCTACAACCAAGGTCGCAGATTCTGGATAGCTGATTCGCATGCCTAATAACCGAGACAACTCGGTGAGCTCTTCGTCGGTCAAGGTATCCAGCAGGCCAAAAAGGTCGGATCTCTTATCGATGGAGCCATAGTTGGACAATGCAAGCACTGCCAGCTTGTCCTTGAAGTGTTTCAAGGATGTCCTTTGTAGCTTTGCGAGCCTGGCGCAATGCTGGTCGTACGCCTCCGTCTTGCTGTACTGCACTCCTGTCTGATCATCGACCGTGAAGTACACAAAGTGCGAGAGCAGCTTGGCAAGATCCCGCAAAAGACCGTTTCCTTCATCGTTGTACATGGGTGATAGGCGCAGAGCGGGCAAGATGTGGAGGTCTTGGAGCAGGGTGTTGACATAGCGTCTTGTTGGGAGCTGGCTGAGGACATCTATCAGGAACTCGAGGAAGCGCTCGCAGTACATGACCTGGTCTTGTTTGGCGTTTTGGGTATAAAGAACCCTGAAGAATTCCAGGACGGAGCTGTACAGCCATGCCCTCTCGAATCGTAGGCGCGCTTTCCCTGCATCGTCCGCCGCATCATATCGCTTGGCGGATGCCCTCCAGGCTTTCCTCAGGTGTGTATTCGAATCCAGTAGCTCGTTGCGCCTCTCTTCCGTGGACAGATTGTGCCAGATGGATATCGAGACAAGGGGTGCGCATTCCTTCCGGACAATGGTGCAGTCCAAGCTCTCGAAGGCGTATATGATGAACTGGAGAACGTGGGTCCTGATGCTCCAAGATAGCGAGTCGTCGAGGGTCATGGATAAGGCGCGGCGGAAGAGGTCGGAGAAGTCAATCGGGCGGTCATTGAAGAGGCCTGGACAGGTGTTTGGTTAGTATCCATTGCCATGAAATATGATCTTGAGCGTTAACATACCCCATGCGTCCAGTCTTTCTCTGCGCTTGGCATTGACTATCAGAACAATCAAGAGGACATGGTAATTGGACGAATCTTCACCGTAGCCAGGCCAGAGGTAGCTATCAGCAAGTTAGCGACAGACATCAAGGTGCACATCTCTTTGGGGAGGGAGATACATGCCTCTCTAGAGTCTGTAGGCCTTCCAGCACCAACAGAGATTTGAGAGGGAAGCCGTCCTTCTCTAGGGCGTCCCAAATCTCGCTCTTGAGCACGTCGTTCTTGACCTTGACTTTGACCTCGTCGGCGCGTTTCGTCGTCTTCAGCCAATGCTGGCGCGCAAGGTTGGCAAACTCGCTGTCCCCTTCCAAGTCTTGGGTGGTGGGCCGTCCCGAGCCAGCGGCTGGCCCTTTGTCTGCATTCGCGCTGCTTTTTATTCGTTTCGCCGGCGGCATGTTGGGGTATGTGTGATAGAGTCGATGTCGCGCGCAGAGGGCGAGATATTCGTCCAACCGCGTTGCTGGTGTGTTTGAATTTTGGAAGTCGAGATTCCAATTGCCGGACAGCGAGAGTGACGGTACGGGTCACTACCAGGATCTCTATCAGCGATAAGTGGACGTTAGAGGTACCTGTGTTAGCGTTTGCAGCTTCGAGAGGAACTGAGCAGGAGGTACCTCCAATGGCAGTAGGTACACCGTAAATTGCAAAGTACAGGCCACCGCATGTACCTTCAGAGTCGAACCTCTTAGCGCTCTCACAGCCTTGCAGTAGTGTCACAGTGCTGGTGTCCACACATGCAAGAATAAATGGAGCTTTTGCAGCTCAAGCACGGACATCAGACCCACCTGCATTCAGCCTTGTCACAGCTTCCACTGTAATGCTCTCCGGTGTCTGTCTCAGTAAACAACAAGTGAACCTCACCTGAATGCTTGCTCTTCTCCCTCTTCCATCTTTACTTCCACCAATCTTTCAAAAAGCCTTGTTTGACTGTCTTTCCTTTCCTTTCAGGGCTCACTGACCTTATACCCAGGACAAGGCATTCATTCGCCAACTGAATTTATCAGCATCGTCTACAAAGAGAATTGCCGGCAACACTCTGGACTCACTTCTCGCCAAGCTTCCTCGTACTTTTAGTTTCTTGCGAGACCGACTTCGACAAGACTGATATCAAAAACATTCGTCCGCTCGCTGTCAACAGAGTCCGTCAGGCAATGAGCAAAGATGCCTTCCAGCGTGATTGAGAGCCACGGTGTCCCCGGTGTCGCCGCCTTTTCGGCCTTTCTCGAGAACCTCTTGGCACGCGCTGAAGCAGTAAAGCCAACAGCATCCATCGAGCCCCCCCTCGACAAGGCCGACTTTCAAGATCTCCAGACCCAGCTGAACGAGGCTCTCGGCCTAGACCCCAGCCAAGTTGGTGAAGTAAACGATGCAAAACGGACACAGCGGTACGCCATCATCGAGACTGCCGTGAGAGACACGTTCAGCAACCTGATCGTGAGTTTGACTTCAGATCCTGCCGAGTTTGCCAGCTTAGGTTGTGCCCAAGCTGACTGACATCGCCAGGCCACCACCTCTATCGATTCGCCAGCTTTTGCCCGAGTATGGAACCTCTTCGACATCCTGTCCATCCTCTCCGATGACGAGCAATGCGATCCCGCCTTGCTTCTGTGGCTGGTTGAGGAACTGCTTGACAGTCAGACTATTGCCGGTTGTCGCAAGGTTTTTGATTTTCTCGAGTCCCGCAGAGAGCGCATCACGGCAAAGCATTTCGCTCAAAAGAAGCTGGTCATTCTCCGCACCTGCAATGAGCTTCTTCGACGTTTGTCAAGAGCTCTGGACCCAGCGTTTTCCGGAAGAGTGTTTATCTACCTCTTTCAGAGCTTTCCGCTGGGCGATAAAAGCTCCGTCAACCTGAGAGGAGAGTACCACGTCGAAAATGTTACCACATGGGATCGCGAGACGCCAAAGGCGGAGGATGCTTCTGCCGATAGCATGGATGTAGACACGGAGACACAGGGCGAATCTACCCAAAAGACCGGCGATCAGCGATCAACTCCCAAGCCAGGAGCTGCAGATGCCAAAAGGCAACAGGACAAGGCACTCGATTTGGAAGCTTTATACCCGATCTTCTGGTCTCTGCAAGAGAGCTTCAATCAGCCAAAGAAGCTGTTTGAGCCCGCGCAGTTTGCATCCTTCAAGTCTGGTCTAGAGGCGACGATGGCCGCCTTCCAGAGCATCAAGGTCGATCAAAGCGCACGTTCCAGGGACTCCAAGGACAAGTCTGATGAGAGCAAGCGTGCACTGAAGAGGAAGCGTGGTGAAGGTGAGGATGACGAGTTGGCTAATGGTTTCAACCCAAAATATCTGACTAGTAGAGATTTGTTCAAACTCGAGGTTCGTCCCAGTCTTTCACATGTCCTTACCCTGCCCCTTGACTGACAAAAAAAACGCAGATTGGCGATCTTGCCCTACGTCGAAACGTTTTGGTTCAAGCCTTAATCATCATGGAGTTCCTGCTTTCCCTCTCACCCAAGGGTAAGGAAAAGATTGCCAGCATCAAAGCGCCCAACAAGTCCGTATCATTCTCGGATCAACAGTTGAGCGAGGAAGACACCAACTGGGTGCTAGACATGAAGAAGAAAATTGCCGATTACCTCAAAATAGGCCCAGAAGGTCCCTACTTTTACCGGATGGTCGAGACTGTCCTTAGCAGGGACAAAAATTGGGTGCACTGGAAGGTAGAGGGCTGCCCGCCTATCGAAATGCCCGCCGTCTCTCCTCAAGCGTTCCTCGATGCCAAGATTTCAGCAAGCAAGCTAGCAACAGCAAAGAAGATGAGAGAGGCACCAATGGGGTCGATGAACTGGGACTTCCTTCAAGATGAGGACCCAGACGAGGCTTGGAAGAAGCTCGAAAACCCAGCGCGGTACCAGCAACCCGACCTCAAGACACTTCAGCGAAAGCTAGAGGATGCCAAATTCGATATCGAGATGGCCAGAGATCCCAAGGAGAAGCAAAGGGCAGTCGAGGCGAAGAACAGCCTTACCTGGGTGGCTCTGAGAGTCGCCAGCAGATCCAGACTGGCAATGTTCGACGACATCGAGAGTGACGACAACATTGACGTCATTTTCCAGGACAAGCCCAAAGAGCCTGAGCCACAAGAGGCCGAGGATGCCTCGGCTGCTGCTGATGCCGTCTTCCCCGATGACCGGAAGCCAATAGTTGTCGTAGATGTCAGTCGGACCAGCAAGCTCAGTATTGCGAAGCGACTAGCCAGCCAACACCCCGGCGTCTTCACGCGAGTACCAGCTCACATCACCCGGAAACCTCGAGAAGGCGAAAAGGAAGGACAAGATTACTACTTTGTTGACACACAGACATTCAACATGATGCGGGATGGCGACCAGCTCATCGAGTTTACCGAAGGAGACTACAGCCAAGGCACGAGCAGGAAACACATACAAGCCGTTAGTGAGGCAGGCAACGTCGCTATCATGGAGATGAACCACGATGTAAGTACCGGTCCATCATTCCCCCCTTCCAATCCTACGCGGTTCAGTCACTAACCTACTTCCACCACAACAGAGCGCGCAACAAGTCAAAGACTGGGACTTTCCAGCGCGCTTCATCTGCATCGAGCCACCCTCGCCAGAGACCCTAGAAGCGCAACTAAGAGAGAGCGGCAGCGGTCTCGAAGAAAACGAGGAACAAATCCAAGCCATCCTCAAAGACGCGGCCGAACTCGCAAAGCAGCAAAAGTCTCCAGACTTCTACGAGTCAGTCGTCAACGGCGGCGACGACTGGATCGCCCTCGAGGTCGCCATATACGGCAATGCGATCACCACCGCCACCGATAGCTCGGCTGAGGGGAATGAGAATGGGGAGCCTGAAAACGGTGATGTTTCCATGCCCGCCGAAGAGGGCGCAAGTAAGGAGGAGCCAACCACAACAGCAGCAGCACCAGGTGGAAACGATGATGTTCAGATGACTGACGCGGCTCTCGCGCCGGAAGCTTAGAGACTCCGGGTCGCGAACTGGGTAAAGCGTAATTGTCGAGGTTAGGATCGTCCTACTTCCTGACGACGAGTTGGGGATGGAGAGGGAGCCAGACGGGTGATGGGTGCTGTTGGTCAGATAGCGTTGATAATGGCTACTCGAAAACACATAGCCAACATTGGGTTAGGCGTAGTTGCAGCAAGATCAAGCCTTTACCATCGGATAAAATGCATACACTTGTTTAGAACCAACAACGAAAATTGACAAATGGCCTCGTGCCAACAAGTTCTTCAGACCTGTGCTATGTTTCCAGAGCATGCAGCTATTACAACATGCTGCCCCCTTCTATCTGCGGTTTTTCAGCACCAGCAATTGTTATTAACTACCAAGTACATACCATCTGATCATTACATTGTTTAATACGGTGAAACGATTTGCAGGAGCCCAGGAAAAAAAAGCTAGAAGCACAAATCCCTTAGGCTCAGCCAGGTACACAAATACAATACACATGTTGAGTAACAAAAGAGAGCCAAAAAAAAAAAAAAAAAAAAAAAAAAAAAAAGGAAAAGAAAAACCTGCAAAAATGACGTTCACCCACCCGAGCTCGGTGGATAACTTGAGATGTTGACAAGAGTGGGATTCGAACCCACGCCCTTTCGGACCACGGAACTGAGATTTTCACTCGGATTAAGGGTTAACCTTAACGTGGCGCCTTAGACCGCTCGGCCATCTTGCCTATTGTTATTGAAAATTTGACTCGTATGGGTGGGTTATAAGGTTGTAGAGTAGCGTGGTGTTGGGGTTTGGTGTGGGTGGGGATTAGGGTTGAGGAGGAGGGCGAGGGTCGGGATGTCGGGGATGTCGGGGATGTATCCCTGCCCTGTGAGTGGGAGTGGGATATCGTGAATGTCAATGGGCTACTATAACAGCGGACTGGTTACATCATGTTAAACAGGGTTGACGGTGTGATGATACTTGCAAAGATATCGAAAGGGAGCTATAATCATTCAAGAAGAGAACCCCATAAACTTGGAGGTAAACCAAATCCTTAACGCCAGTTTGACAATATGAACACAGGAGGGAAACCATCCGCTCAACCCTTACACCTTTCACACCCACCCATCCATCTATCCTCCCTATCCACGTCCGCTCACTGAGCAACAAACCCCAACTTCGCAAACAGCGTATCCATAGCCACCCACCTCCGTCCACACTTATCCAAATACCTTTCCACCACCCCCTTCACCGTCCCAAACCTAACACGATTATGTTCCGCCATGATGGCCACCCTTTCCTTCTCCTCCGCGCTTAGCTTAGCAGCATCTGCATCTTCGTCCCCACTGGTCTCTTTCGCCTTGCTCTTCGCCTTATCCACGTCCCACAGACTGGCAAAGTACACCAGCTGGTTGTAGATGTCCCTTTCCGTGTACTCATACCGCATGCGCCCGCCGCATTCACCCCTCGCTAGACCTTTCGATCCGAGACAGCGGGTGCCGTAGACGGAGATCTGACGGGTGCGGTTGCCGCAGGAGGAGTCGTCACAGACGAGCCAGCCTTCGTAGTAGCGCGCCGTTTGGGCGCGGACTGCGGCTTCGACTTGGGCGACGACGCTGAGCGTGGGGAGGACGTATTGGCATGAGGGGCATTGGATGCCGGAGGGGGTGACGTTGTTGACGGAGGATGGGGAGGCGAGGCCTTCGAAGGGGTGTGAGGTCTTGCAACGGCGACAGCGGAGGGAGAGGCGGGCGCAGGATTGGAAGCGTAGGGAGTCGGGGATTTGGGACTCGAGAGGGTGAATTTCGAGGTCTTGTGGACCTGAGGAGTTGTTGGTGTTGGAAGAGTAGCGCCGGACGTCGAGGCCAAGGTTCTCGGCGAGTTGGGAAGTGGAGGTGCCGACAATGTTGGCGCAGAGACGCTCGACTGGAGGGAAGATTTGCTTGCCGATGTACCACTCTACGTCCGGAGACAGACCGGATTCGGCTTTGAGCACGTCTTGAGGGGTGTAGGCACGCTTGGCAACGGCTTCCGAGGTGGTCTTGCTGTCGCCCGTGATGATGTACGAGATGACATCGCCCTTGCGGATGGTCTTGCCCTTGGCCAACTCGCGGAGGGCGACTTGGACCTGCGGCATCGAGTCGGCATTGGGATAGTCCTTGGGCGCCTTACCGAGCTGAGTCGAGATGATGTACTTCTGCACAGGGACGGCACCCTCGCGCATCTTGGCAGATATGTCACGAAGGTACTCGTGGATGCGTTGGACAGACACCTCAGTGTCGTCACCCGAGAGGATCTCGGTGAGGATACGGTTGGAGATCTCCTTGGACAAACCGCAGTACTCACGACGCTTCATGTCGAGACCCTTGACCTCCATCTTCTCAACCCACTTGCCGTTGACCTCGACCATGTTGATAGCAGCATACTTCTTCTTGGCTTGGAGGAGGATGCGCCTAAAGACGTTGTCGATATCGATCTCAAGGAGGCGGTACCGCTCGTTGACGGCCTTCTTGAACTCGTGGCCGACACGCAGGGCATCAGCGACGTTGTCCTTGTTGGCGTTGATCATGACGGAATCCGTGTCACCGTAGATGACCTGGAGCGAGTTGCTCTCCGCTAGTTCCTTGGTGCTCCGCAGAATCTCACGACCCTTGTAGGTAGTAAGTACGGCAAGAGGACGGGCGTAGAAGCGCGACTTGGTATAACCAAGACAGCCGTACATGGAGTTGGCAGTCAACTTCAAGGCGAGCTGCTTGATATCCCAGGTGGCGAGCTCTTCAGGTGTGGCATTCTTGTCTTTCATCAGAGACTTGACCTGTCTACGCCGGCTAACGAGTGTAGCAATTAGCTTGGGAAGAATGCCCTGCGACTGCTCCTTGGGAACCTCGGGAACAGCATCATCGTCTTCGGACTGCTATGCATTAGCTTATGACGTCAAGGAAGGAAGGACTCTGACTTACCAGTGATGTTCGATCAACTGTAGTAAAGCAGATGTTGTACTCTTGGATGATGGAAGGGTAAAGGGAGTTGAAGTCCATGACAAGAACGAACTTGTCATAAAGACCCTTTTCTGGCTCGAAAACCAGACCACCTTTGTATTTGTCCTTCTTCTTTCCTCCTTCTCCGCCTTCCTCTTCTGCATTCTCCTCTTCAATGCGTTGGCGACCCTTGAAGGTCTGTTTATCCGGGACGACATACTTGTTGCGGTGGAATTCGTGAAGCAAAATGTACTCGTTCCGCTCGGCACGCGTACCGGTGAGTGTTCTTGCCCACGAGTTACCAGCCAGATTGGTGAGAACCTTGGTAAGAGGCAGAATCTGAGTCCTCAGTGCAAGAGCCGCGATGAAGTAAGTATCAGTCTCGGCATGGGAGATGTAGTCCATCAAACCATGCTTGTCAGCGTTAGCCCACGTCTTCAGGGCGACTTCGTTGTCAATATCCCTCCTACGACTTTCGCCTCCCAGATATAAGCTGCACATTTCAGTCAAGCTCCAGGTCTGGCACTTGGTCATCACTGATTTACCGGCATCGTTGGCAAGATCGCATAGCAGACGGCCAGACATTATCTGGCGTTCCGCAAATACATTGCCACCCATCTTGACAATGGATGAGGGCCACTGAGAGCGCCTGAGTCTACCCAGACGAGACCATTGGTGTGTCTTTTTCTCGTGCAGCCGGTTCAGCAAGATGCTGTAATCAACGCCTTCCAGCTGGTGGCCAAGGATAACATCTGGATCGACAACATCGATCTGTGCAAGCAGGAAATTCAGGATCTCGTGTTCCTGCTTGAAGAGCTTGAGCACACCTCTGTTTCGTTCCTTGGCAAGCGTCTCGAAGCCGATTGGGAATGCGCTACCGAAAGGTCTAACAGCGGTGAAACTACGAGAAGCAAGCTTGTCTGCGGGAGTGGTGTCACTGAGCGACACGTCGAAGTAGACTCTCCCGCTGACCGCAAGAATCTCCTGCTTGTTGTCCTTGGGATTGAATGCTGTGCGCATAGCCAGACTCAACAACGTCAAAGGAGGAGGCTCGATGCTCTCGGCGTTGTCTGGAACCGACACCATGTTGGGATGTTCCACCAGGACCTCCAACTTGCAGTGCGAAGCATTCCTCAGGGAAGTGAAGTCGGCATCCTCAATCTTGAGCCAGCAAGGACCCATGATGTTCTTCCAGAGCACAAACTGCTCGAACAGAGCGGTATTGGTACCAAAGACGTGAGAGAAGGTTTCGCCCTTGTGGGTGGGTTCCATCGCAGGCTTGGTATATGGGTAGAAGAGCTTCAAATACTGGCCCTCCTTGGGAACATCTGGAAGCTCAAATGCGTACTTGCGGGTGCAAGCCTTGATCTTGTGCATGCCGACATTCATCTTGGTCATGATTTCATCGACCTCGTTGTAGACGTCCATCATTTCCACCTCTTCTGTTGTCTCCTGGCCACCTCGCATGCGGTACTTGCGCGGCAGGAAGAAGAGTTTCCGGAGAATGTTGTCAACCTTGACAAAGCAGCTGACATAGGTCTTGGTCTTCTTGTTCAGAACCTTGCCAAACAAGCATAGACTGCCGTTGACCTCTGTGTAGTCTGTCCAGAACATGTTCAAGCTGCCGTCTTCTTCGATAGCGTCCTTGTAGTCGATCTTGCCAACACTCCTGCCTTCGCTTTGTGACATGGATACGACGTTGAGCTTCTGGTTGATCTCGTTCCAGGAAGCAGCGTCGACCTCCGGCGCTGGTGCCCTTGCGGGTGACGAACTGGCCGGGACGGGGTCTGTCTTGAGGATCTTTTTGATTTGACGGGATGCTGATATGTTGACACTGGCGGCTGTTACCGCTCCAGTATGGGCAACCTCCATCATGTCCTCATCTTCGTCCTCATCATCCTCGTTCTTTTTGGGTTCCGACCTACCGAACGTCCTCCGTGTTGCTACTTTTGCGGCCGGTGAAGAGGGCAAGACGGCGTCGCTCATAAGATAATCGGAAACTGGCGCAGGTTCGTCGTCCATAGCAGGCAGGTAGTCGTCGTCTGGTAGAAGGTCGTCGTCTCCTGCTGGGGATGATGCCCGATCGTCGACTGTCTTGGCTCTCTTTGCCATGGGTGGCCGAGGTTCCCGTACCGGGGAGAGCACCCGGACTTTCCTCCTCTCGACTGATCGTTCTCTCTTCTTGGATACTCGCGTGGGCGGGGCGGGGATGTTTGCGGTGACCTCGCCGAGGAGGTCTGCCAGGAACTTGTCATCTTCTTCGGTTTTGATGACCTTTTGTTTTGGTGGGGCTTTAGCGGCGCCTTTCGTGAAGTATTCGGTGATGTCTCTGTCGTTGGCATCTCGTTTCGCATCTTCTTGTTCCTTTTGTTTCTTGGCTAAGAGGGAGAAGCACGAGGGTCAGCATCAGAACCTGACTGCTTTACAGACTGCTCCCATCATCGTCTCGCAAAGTTTTGGTCTGCTCACACTTGCGCGGCTTGCTGCCGGGTAGGCCTAATTCCTCCTCGCTGTCACTGTGGTACTGTGGGAGACGGTCCCATTCTTCGCGACCGTCGTCGGCGTAACCCTCGCCGTTGTCGTCAACCACGAAATCATCCTCGTTCAGGCGGTCCCTGACAATCTTCTTGTACTGGTTCTCGTCGACTTCTTCGTAGAGCTCGTCAACCTCGCCGACGTCGTAGGTCTTCTTCTTGCCGGACTGGCGCAGTTCGCGCAGCTCAGCGAACTTGTCGCGCTTGGCTACTCGTCTAGACATTTTGGCATGCCCTTTTGGAAGTGCCTTGGAGATGGGACAATGAATGGAAACAAGGACAACAGAGGAGCACCAGGCCAACACTCTAAATGGGATATCGACGGGATCACCGTGATGTGGTAGTGTTAGTGGCAGAGAAGAGGATTATAGTGGGATTACAGGGTTCAATTGGTCCCCTCCAGTAACAAAAGAAAGACGCGCTTAGTTTCGTTACTCGTCGCGTACTTTACTGTAAACTGTAAGCGCGAACCCTTGTCCCATCACGGTCGTGTTTAAGAGGTGGGGGCAGTCCCGTTCCTTTGGTCTAAGCGGATAAGAAAAGGCACCTACCGAGCCTTGTACCTTTCAGCAACGGGGCCCCTGTCAGTGTACCTGATGCTGACCCCAGACCCACCGTCTCCAAAAGTGCAAAGGCCGCGGCAGGCATTTTTGTAGATCAGTCTCCAAAATTTCGGAATGTCATCCTAACTTTGTCCATCACCACGGCCCCATCTGCAGCATCATCCTCCGTCCAGAGTCCAATTGTGCGCCCGCCGCAGTGACATACCAATACTGATTCCTTCCCGGGCCATAACTTTTCATACCACGTCGCCCACTTCTCCAGAAACTGTCTAGAAGAACAGGAATTCATCACAGGAAACTCGACGATCCAGATACCCCACCAACCGACCATCACCAACACAGGTACTTCGACCCGTACCTCGCAGGAGAACAAGTTACAAAAGACTTGAGGACGGACTCGGTTGCCCGCAACCATGTTTGTCTGCCGGGCTTGTCTGCGGAAAGGCCTAGCTCCTGGAGCTTTGACTAGGATAAATGCGCCTGCAGTTGGATCTCGTCTGGCCCTCCCAAGGCTAGGCGCACTTACACCAAGCCAGTCCACGACCGCCCTCCGATCCTACCACTTGCCCGCCCTCAAGCCAAAGACTGCCGCCGATCCTTCCGTTACCCTCGATCTCGAAGCGCCGGAAGGGGAAGAAGATGGAGCCTGGTCGGAAAAGAATGGGAAAAAGAGAGACTTGAGCGAGGAGCAGAGGAAGAAGCTGGAGCGTAGTGCGGCCCTACAGCTCAAGCACTTCAAGGATCCCTTCCACATTGAGAAACAGGTCAAGTTGACCCTCGACAAAGGGAAATACGAGGAGGCCCTTGTCCTTACCCGCAAGGCCAGCAAGAGCGCAAAGGTCCAGGTCTCGTGGAACCATCTGATCGACTACCACATGAAGAACAAGCGTCTATCTGCCGCCATCAAGATCTACAACGAGATGAAGAAGCGCGCCCAGGTCCCAGACGCCAGGACTTATACCATTGTCTTCCGAGGATGCGCCATGAGCGAACACCCCAAGCAGGCAGTGGCAGAAGCTATCAAGATTTACCACACCTTGCTCAAGAATGAGCGCGTCAAGCCAACCACGATCCACCTTAACGCTGTACTCGAGACATGCGCCCGCGCCGGCGACCTGGACAGCATGTTCACGACAGTACAAACAGCCAACGAGAGCACACGCAAGCCCGACAACCTGACGTATACAATCATCTTCAACGCCCTTCGAGCCCAATTCAACCCACGATTGCCACTCGATCGGGATCCGATGCAGCGCGACCAAGAAGATATCAAGCGGGAGAAACAAGAGGCTATCAACAGAGGCCTGCAAATATGGGAAGATGTGCAGCGTCAATGGAAAAAGGCCAACCTCATGATCGACGAGGAAATGGTTTGTTCCTTTGGAAGGCTCCTGACAATGGGCACCAAGGAAGACAACGAGAGAGTTTTCGAGCTTCTTTCCTCGACCATGCAGCTCCCCCGATTCCATGCTGGCGAGAAGGCGGCTGTTGAAGTGACTGCTAAAGCCGTAGATACAAACGCCACGCCAGTGGTATCATCTGAAGCAGCCTCTCCAGAAACCGCCCCCTCAGAAGCAGCACAAACAACACCAACAGAAACCACCCCATCCGACTCGACCACACCGACAGCCCAACCTACTGACCTGGTCAAGGAGGCCAAGGCCGAGAGACAACCCAAGTTCGAGAGGAAACCCAAATCTGTCACCACCAGCCCCAGCCTCTACGCCAAACCAGGCAACAACACCCTCTCCCTAATCCTCTCTGTCCTCTCCAACACGCGCCGCACCTCCCTCGCCCAAAAGTACTGGGACCTGCTCACCTCCCCCCCTTACTCCATCAAGCCAGACAAGGACAACTACTTCCGCTACCTACGTGTCCTCCAAATCGGCCGTGGCTCCGCCGCCACCGCGGCGGTCCTCCAATCCATGCCCGCCGAGTTCATCACGCCCATGATCCTCAAGACCGCCTTCACGACATGCATCCGCGACGAGCTGAACCCGCACGCCTTTTCCCCTCACGCCTGCACCATTTTTGATGTGATGACAAAAAAGACCCGCTACCCGGACGCCATCGCCATGCGCCTCTTCCTCCAATCGGCCCAAGGAAATTTCCGACACATCAAGAAGATGGCTGAAACGGATCCCCTCGGTTCCCGCCAGGCAATGGGCAAGCAAATCATCCTCGCCCTAGACAAAATGTGGCAACCGTATCGGATAATGATAAACCAATACTCCTACCCGATCGGCAGTCGGGTACAAGCCCAGAGCCCGGAGGACGCGTGGAAGGCTACAAGAGCGCACATGTCCGAGTGCGTGGTCACCGCTCGCCGGATGATTAGTGCGCTGGATAAAGTCATGTTGAACAGCATGTGTCCGGACGACGCAGTCCTAAAAGTGCTGAAGCAGAGGAGGGTGATTTTGCAGAATATGGTGGAGCGGTATGTGGCGAAGGATGGGGATATGATGGGTAAGTGGAAGGAGAAGATGGTGGAGAGGTATGGGGAGGCGGGACTGAAGAAGCGGGAGGCGGAGAAGGGGGGTGATGGAGGAGAACAATATGAGTTTGGACAGCCGAAGCCTAACGAGTTTGAGAGGAATCTTAACAAGAAGAAGGAAGATGCGTTTTCTGCGAATGAGAAGAGGAAGGCGGAGCAAGCACAGCGGCCGAGAGAGGAGAAGGAGGAGGAGGAGGAGGATGACGAGGAGGAAGAATGGGAGGATATTACCGAAAGTCGATATGGAAGAGATAAGACGATGAGTTTGAGGAATAAGTTGAGGCGCGACGAGAGGAGTCCCAGGCAGCCGCAGAGTAACAACAGCTCGTCATGGTCGAGAGAGAGTCAGGGAAATAAATGGGATAGGGATAGCCAGCAGGATAGCTGGGGCAGCAGCGGCAGGAAATCCAGCTGGTGATGGATGGGGAGTGTATAAGTAGTAGGATGGTGAGCGTGGGTTCTTACTGTAGCTAGGTTGTAAGTTATGGATGACTGAAAGATGATCATCTGCTGTATATAAAGTTTTTACTGATACCTCGATTTGTTTGGACATATATCAATGGTCAGAAATGTGTTCAGTGTCCTTGTACTTCTTTTCTCGTAGGAGTAGCTGAGGTTTACGGACTGGTGTTGTTAATCGACTGACCACCTACCACTTCTCTTTCAAACTAATCAGGTGCGCGCCATATGATATGCCCGTGGTATCAAGATAAAATCTCGAGCAGAAACCATACCTAGCAGAAAGATAAGAACGGACTGCGTAGAGGCAGGATAACAGCACGAATAGGTATTGGATGCTTGAAAGTTCAATAACACAGGCAGGATATATATACCTTAGAGGTTCCGTCTCACCACCTTTCGTGGACTCGCTCCCTTAGTGACAAGACAGTGCATAAAGCACATTTCGGCATCCATAAAAGAAACCCTTCGTGTGCCCACAGCATAGCATATCAGTTACTTCTTTCTTTCTATAAATCCTGCTCTGCTGTCCTCTGTTGTCCTCTGCTCTGCTCTGCTCTCTGCTCCCTAACCCTCTTCACTCTTCCCCAATCCTCTTTCCCCTCTTTCCCTTTCCTCGTCCCAATTCCCCGTTGTTCGGTTCCGCTCGGCAAACAAAACCTGCCCTCCCAACAAAAGTGAGAATGCGTAATGACAATTTTTCGGTAAGGAAAAAAAAGAAGAGGTATCGTATCTGTGAGTACAAACTGAATGGTACAACAACTACAACGAAAAACCGCTTCCCTACCAACTACAAACCACCTCCCCTGCCCCATCAACTCTATGCTTAATGCCATGGACTTTGACCCTGACCTCCACCACCTCCACCGCTACCACCCATAAACCCTTCCTCCAATGTTCTCTCCTCCAAGTTCCTGATGAAGTCGCGGTTGTTACCTTGGGCCCGTCCAGACTGCTGAGCACGGCTTCCCCTCCTTGGCATCCTCTGGCTGGGCTGCGAGTCCATTCCCGCGAGACCGTCTGGTGGCGGCGGGTAGTAGGCCGGGCTAGGTTGCAGACGGATGGGCTGGGTGGGGTCGAGGTGGCTCGCGACGCGCTGGATGGACACGGGGATGCCACTTTGCTGCTGCTCCATTGTTGAAGACCGTTGCCTCTGGCGGGCCGCCGCTGCCGCTTGTTGCTGGGCGTACAGACTTGACTGGGACACACCCGAGTAGTTCGCTGGAGGCATCTGTACTTGCGGTACCTGCGGCTGCTGTTGTTGGGGCATGCCTTGTTGAGGGTATGCGCCCTGCTGAGAGCCGTATGGAGGAGGCGCGCTAGCGTGACTGCTGCTACCGCTAGGAGCGTACATGTTGTTGTTGGAATACAAGGGCGGCGGTTGGGCGTGGGCCTGCTGGGGGTATTGCTGTCCAGTAGCCATCGACCCGTAAGGGTTTTGGGCTTGGTTTGCCGCAATGGCGTTGGCTTGGGCTTGTTGCGCCTTTTGCTTGCTGAACGCCTCGGCCTGTATTTGCTGTTGAGTTCCCGGGGCTGGCGATCTGTTGAGCGAACTTGACTTGAGGTTCATCGGCGGTACAAATGGTCCCGTGAACTTCGATTGCGTGATGAAAGGGTGTAGCTTGGCTTGTTGAGGCGACCATCTTTCCAACGGATTAATCGTCAACAGACCCCTGACGAAATCGATGAATGCGATACGGTTGTTCATTTCTGGGACATTGTCAGCTTTCAGAGCACAGAGACGGCGAATGCGCTTAAACCCACCTCGATCGATCTCCGACTGCTTCATGTTCTTCCTCGGCATCGGGTACGTCTTGATAATCTCGGGCAGCGTGTTGGCCTGGAAGTACTTCTTGCTAGGTTGTTCCTTCGTGCCATGCTCCCGAGAGTATTGCTCCATAGACTTCAGATGGTAAGTTTTCCTGCCGAATTCATCTTGCCTCTTCTCGAAGAACTCTCCTGCCTGCTTGCCCATCTCGATCATCCAGTTTGGAGGATTTCCCAGCATCTCGACAATTCGTGACACCTGGTTGTACTCGGAAGAACCGGGGAAGAGGGGAAGACCCAGGAAAAGTTCAACCACAATGCATCCCAAAGACCACATATCAATAGCCGAAGAGTAAGGCAAGCCAAGCAACACCTCGGGGGATCGGTAGAATCTGGACTGAATGTACGTATAGACAGTCTGCCGTTCGTCGCAAGCGGATCCGAAATCGATGATCTTGATGATCGGGCTCTCGAGGTTTTTGAGAAGAATGTTCTCGGGTTTCAGATCGCAATGGATCAGCCTCGCCTTGTTGAGCAGGGAAAGCCCATTAAGCAGCTGCTGCGCAAAGACGCGGACCAGTGTCGTGCTCAAGCCTCGGAATTGGTTTTGCTTGATAAGCTCGTATAGGTTGACACTAAGCAACTCGAATACCAAGCACAAGTGCTGCCGATGAATGAACGTATCTTTTAGTCGTAAGAGATGGTGATCGTCGTTCTTGTCGAGCTTTGTGTTGAGCTGAACAAAAGGTTAGCGCGCGTCGCACACAAGTCAACAAGGCGGGGAACAAACCAGATCCAAAACGGACACTTCCATCATGCTTTGGTTGAAGTAAGCTGTTCGGTTCTTGATGACCTTGACTGCAACGACCTCTTGTGTTTTCAAGTTCTGGCATTTTACGACCTGGCCAAAGGTACCCTGGCCAAGGACGTCAAGAATCAGGTAGCGGTTCCTGATACGACCATGTAAGTGACTGCTTCTCGACTCATAGTGGGCAGCAACATACTTATGACCAGCCTCCTCCGAGCCCAGGATATCGTTCACATAGAGGATATAATCGCTGTCCTCGTTATCATAGCCGTCGTTCTTCACTCCCTTGCTAGGCTTGGTAAGAACGCGCCGAGGGTTCCTAGACGACTCGTACTTGAAGCCGGGGTTGCATATTCGGTAAGTGGCGGGGAGGTGAACTGTTAGCGCTTGGAGGGGCTACCGTGGTTCGTTAGCAAGCTGCCTAAAGCCATTCCTCACAACTTTGTACATACACTGATGAAGCCGCCTTCCGGGTTAGCTCGTCGATGAGCCGGTTGCTTATTAATCTTTGGTCGTAGGTCCTGGGGTCCTCGTATTTTCCTAAACTCGGGGACTGGGGTCTTATCGGGCATGGGCATCTGTTGCGTCTGAGAGTTCATGCGCCTTGGCGGCGACTTGGGGTCCATATAAGAACCGTCCATGGTAGAGCTGACGGCCGAGTTTGGATAGCTGTGGTCGAGTTGAGCGGGTGCGTATGGGTTGATGGGGGGAAGCTGTTGGGATGCTTGACGGCTGGAGTAGTAGGGGTTCTGTTGCTGTTGTTGCTGCTGCTGTTGTGGTTGCGGCGGGGCATATTCGGTCGGTCGCGTAGGGGATTGACGTTGGGCGGGGGAGAATTGGCTTCCCTTGGGGTATTGGGAGGCAGGCGAGAGGGCCTCCATGGGCGAGTATCGCTGCGCGGCAGCAGATGGCTCTTGGGACGTACTGAGGCTGGCCGGGCGACCACCGGAGAGAGAGTGATGCGGCCTCAGGGGGTACTTGATGGTTGGGTTCTGGGACGAGTATTGATCATGGGCATCCTGCATGGCGACGTCCCCGTTGGCGTCGCGCGACTGGGACGACGTCATTGGGGAAATTGAGGAGGACTGTGGTTGCGCGCTTGGGTTCAGGCCGGCCTGGTACGGATCATACTTGAATCCGGCCGGCGGCTGCTGCTGCGCCTGGACCTGGCCGTTGTTGGTGTAGTCTCTGGGGGACATGGACATTTGGCCGGAGCCGTTGTTGAATCTCCTGGACGAGCCGCTGGCGGCAGAGTCGGAGTATGGTTGCCATTGCTGCTCCATGGCTGCTGGCAGGGCGAAGGCCAGCTCGCAGAACGGACTCGGGGCTGTTGTTTGGTGTGGTTTGGCAGTGGACTCTGTTGCGGTGGCCGGTGTCGTCGTCGTCGCGAGAGGGGAAGAGGAGGGAGGTTTGAAGCTTTCGAAGACGACGGACTCGGGTCGCTGGCTGGCAGGTCACAAGTGTGGGCCTGGATGATGGAGGTGCGGACCGCGGACTGCCTGCTTGGGTGGTGCAGTGACTGCAGTGGGTGGTGGCTACCTACCTTCTGCTACCTAGACTCTGTACCTACAAGTAGAACTGGGCTGGTACTGTTCTGGCAGGTAAGGTGAGTGCCCTGCCCTGCTGCCGTCGAGAGGACCGGGACCCGCTCTCTGCTCGCAACAACCTGGACGGGGACTGATGGGGACTGACGGAGAGGGCAAAGCGCAAGGAGCAAAGCGGGCCAAGCGGTGCCAAGGCGCTGCGAATAAAACCTACTTCCGGTAGGGATGCCAAGTAATCCCTGGTAACTAAAAGGTCGAGGTCCGAAATGTCCTTCCTTTCAGCTCGGGCAGTAAAGCTGCTGTGGTGGGCTGTCTGGTGGATGTGGATTAGACGCGGTTGGGTTGGACTACCTTATTGAGACGGGGCAGAAAGAGACGGGAAAGATGTTTTGGGGCCGTTGGCTGTCCGGGCCGGACACGGGCAGGGTTCGGTTGGAAAGGTAGGTCGCAGGTCGCAGGACTCGCAGGTAGGAGGGAGAGACACCAGTGAAATGAGCCTCGCTTGCTTCTCCAGCTGTACTATGTGCAGGAGGAGGAGGACGAGGACGAGGACGAGGCAGTGAGCAAGCAGTCATGCCCAAAAAAGACTGGACCTACGCAGAGTACGGCGGAGAAATCGCAGTCGTTCGCAATCATGTGCAGAAACAACGGGACTTCCGTTGAGACCGATCCGTAGGCGGTTGTTCCGGTTGCTCGTGATAGTCGGTGGATTTCGGTTTCTATTCAAGGATTCCCGTCGTTATGGGGAGGTATGCACGGACAGGGTACAGAATACAGATGGATGAAATGGTTGGTGAGAGTCTGACTCCAGTGTCATGTCAAATGGAGCCCTTTTGCTTTTGCACACCAGTTCTGACGACGACGACGACGACGACGCTGACCTCGAGACTCCCGTCGAGAGCATTCAATTTCAGAGTCTCAACGGAACAGGAATTGGAATTGCCTTTCAATGGATGCACCAAATGCAGTGCAGATAGCCTGTTCCTGGCCTGGCCTGATTGATTCGAACCCGCGCTCCAGTTTGAGAAGGATCGCTCGTTGTGGTAGTCTCATTCTCTCAGCCACCTACGCATAGGCTATGCGCTCTCTTTATACCTGCGGGTCCAAATAGTTGTAATATCCCCACTATATTTACCTACCTACTAATCCTAATATTATACTATTTAGACCTATAGGATAAAGAGACGCGGCTATACTACAGTCTAAGCATAACCTAAACAAAAGGGGCTATTATCCGCAAACTAATTATATATCCCCAATTTATCCTATATATTAGAATATTACCTAATACAATTATACGCCTTATACGTACGCCTTATACGTATATCCGACACTATATATTTATTAATCCCCTCTTCTCTTATTCTTCTTAATATTAATAATATACTTATATCCTACTAATTATATCGGGCAACCTAATTAATTTCTACGCTTTCGTCTCCTCTACTTATATTTTAACTACTATATTCCAATCCCTATTAGGAAACCTCTAACGAATCTTCGGATAAACCTTTTATATTTAGGGTAAATACTTTGAGTAGAGAACCCCTTTCTCCCTATTAGGAAACTTTTAATAAATTTTCGGATAAACCCTTTACGTTTAAAGTAAATATTTCGAATAATTCGAATAACGATTCTAATATTTTAAACCTTATTTAAGAATTATTCGAATATATTTATACTTTTATCGAAAAGGATTATCGGTTAAATTTACGGTAATATATAATTTACTTCTATACGTATTAAAGGATTATAATATCCTAGCGGTATAATAGGCGTTTCGGTACGTTTATTAGTATATTTAGGGAGCCTATTATACGCGAAGTATTTTTAAAAGTTGGCGTTTATTTATATTTCGAATAGAATAATATTAATTTCCCTTCTTATAAACCTATTACTTAATTTCGAATAGACGAATAGGTAATAGAGAAATAGAAACTACCCCGGATATATCTTTAAATTTCCCTCCGCATAGAATTTAAATCGCTACTTTTATAATTAGAAGTAGAAGGGGTATTTATATTATTCCCTATTAATAATTTCGCTAGTAGTAGTTATACTATCGAAGACGTCTTTAATATTACGTAAATTCGCTCTCGTCTTCGTTCCGTATACAGAATCTTAATAAAAATTGCCCCCGAATTAATAGAATTACTTACCGTACTATATATATATTAACGCGCCCACTAGAATTTTTATAAATATAAGCCAAAGGATAGTATTCGGAAAAAAGGGGAGATTTGTAATTGTATAATTATAATAGTGTTTATTATTATAAATTCCTATATACCCTAAAAGAGTATATTCATCCTAAAACTATTCGGTATTTACTTTAAGAATAATTCTATATAATTATACGTATATAATATATTAGCCCGGTTTAATGTAATTTCTTCCTATAAAATTACCCTATAAATTATTAATAGTCTTGTTAATATTTCTACAATATATAATTCGGTTATTTAAATCCTATAAGGGTAGACCTTTCCCCCCCTATAGGATTTAAATAACCTTACCCCCGTTAATTTTCTTATATATTTATATAATTATAAAATAATTTTAAACTCGTTAGCTGTAATCCGAATATAGTTATTATTTATAATAATTTTAATTTTATAAATTGTATATAAGGTTTTAATATAGGTCGGAAGGATATTATATAGAATTTTACTACTTATTTCCTTATTAGTAGTCCCGATATTGACAAGCCGTTTATATTATTCTAATAGCGTTTATATATTAAATTCGAATTGGAATAACTTTTTAACTACTTAAGCATTACGCCGCTATCCTTCGACAACGCGGCCCGTTATTTTATTAAAGGTCGACTAACCGCTATTTTTAAGCGGAAATTAGAATAGTTTATCCTTCTTTTCCCGGTCGTTAAGCAATTGAAAACCAATTAAAATTATATTCTATAAACTTTTACTATTATAGAGGATAAGGGTAAAATCGTTAATATATATCGATTTTACGATAAGTTCTTCCTTAAAATTTTCGGATTCTGCGAGGAGGACTTTAATAACCGATTTATTTTCGTCTACGGCGATTAAAAAACGATATTTTTTATTCGCTATATTATTTTCGATTAACTTAAAGTTAACTACGTATATAATTGTAAATAGTAAATTCTTATTATATTTACGTTTTTTTATATCCTTATAAACTATATTAATATAATATTTTACGTTTTCTAGCCTTTTATAATATAGGATATTTAGGGCCTTAGAAGGGATAAGAGAGTAAAATAGTACGATACTTAATTTTATAACGGTCGGTATTTATTAGAGGATATATTCGCCTTTAGGATTTTAGCCTTCTTAATTATTAAATTCGTCGACTACGACTATATTTTAGAATTTAATTTTACCGAAGTATTTGTATACTAAATTATATTAAATACCGGGGAAGAATTTATTAATTAGAAATTCCTTTCTATTTATAAGGAGGTCTTTTCCTTAATTACTTAGTCTAAATATAAAATATCTTCAAGGATAATAGATATTAATTATTATAGTATTTATCGTTATTTATAAATTATTTGTATTTTTATAGTATTTAATAAAGCCGTTTCTTTAGGGGATTACAATATCCTATAATAAATAATAAGCCTCCTTCCTATTCTATTTTATAGTAGTAAATTAAATAATTATAGGCCCGAAATACTTTATTTAATATAGCTATTTCGCCCCGAGGTTACAAACGAGCCGTTCGCCAATACTATTTTACAATTTAATATAATATAGTATTCTATAATTAATAATTAATAGAAGGCGATTAATATAGCCTTTAAATATATTAACGCTTCCTTTACTTAGGATATTAAATAGAATAAGAATTCGATTTACAATATTAGGACTATATTCGTCCGGCTTTCCGCTATTAGCCTTTATATTATAATTATCTATAAAATTATCGAGAACAATATACGAATTTATTAGGCCGGTAAATATATAAATCTATTTACCAATAGAAATATTATTAATTATACTTATATAGTATATTAAAATAAGTAAGCGCGTTAACGATATACTATTTTCCGATTACTAAGTAATTCGGGATTTAATACCTCCGATATTTTCTAATTTAGACTTATTATATTATTAGAGTCGAAATTCGATATATTTAATAGAAAAGAGATTCGACTATTACGAATAGACGAATAGGCGACTATCCTTAACCTTAAGAGGGTTATTAAGTATATAGAGAGGGATATAGGAAAAATAGTTATTAGTAGTAATAAAGGCAAATAAATATATTTTAGTAATAGTATTAATTCTAATAACGACTTCGATTTTATATAATTACTTATTTGTAAAATTTAAATATTTATATAAATTAAACCGAAAATAATTTAGGGTAATAATAATATAGGCTAATTTTGTATATGTTTTGCATTTTATAAATCCTTTTTAAAAATAATATAGTACGGCGTATTCGCGGGGTATCCGAATAGAGAATTAAAATTTAAATTTTAAAATATTAAAAAATAATCCGCCCCGGGTTCGAACCGGCGGTTTATTAATATATTAAACTATTATATAAATATTTATTAACTACTTATAATTAGTATTAGAATAATACTAGTTATATTACTATTTACGTTAGCGGATTATAGAATAATACGTTAACAATCTATTTTATATAGTATATATACTATAAACCGGCGAAGGCCTAATAGCGGGTCGATTAGCGATTATTATTTAAATCCTATTAGGGCCGAAACTACTTCCCTATTAGAATTAAACTATCGATCGAATACTATTTAAATCCTATAGGGGTAATGGAGGAGACGGGACCTATTATTCCTATAGGATTTAAATAGTATTTTAGAAGGTAAGGAGGCTATTTATAATTATTTAGGAAAAAATATTAATTAAATAAATATAGAGATAAAATATAACTTTACTAAAGGGGAAGGTTATCGAAAATCTTTTACTCTAATATAGTACTTACGACTTTGGATATAAAGAACTAATTAAGTATAAGAATATTATATCGGCGGGGAGTTTTATTTATAGGTTTTATAGTTATTTTAGAGATTATAATATATTATATACTATTACGTCCTTTAAATAATAATTAGAAGATTGCCGAAGCCGTAATCTAATAATTAGATAAAGAATTTGGCGGAGACTTCGCAAAGAGGAATAAGAAGTAATTTAATTAGAATTATTATATATAAAGAAGTTAACGGGTATTATAATTTCTATAATTCGTATTTATATTAATTTAATCGCTATTTAAATCCTCTAACTTCCGAATAACTAATCTATTCCTCTATATATATTTCTTTAATTTCTACATTAAAATTTAACTATATACTAGTAATTAGCGGTTCCTTTACTAATTTTTTAATATACTTTATTATATTGCCTTTTTTTAACCGTTCTTTAAATCCCCTTTAGAGGTCCGCAACGGCTGCAAATAAATCGCCTACGCTAAGAATTCTTATTAGTAATATTACGGCAGCGATTATAAATTACCCGAAGATATCAGCTATTTTTATTTCTTATTTATAAAATAGCGGGGTTGAAGGGGTACTATTAAATAATATAGAGGCGACAAGAATTAAATTAGAATTAATTACTATACGGCGCCGTACCGTTAGGGTTATTTTAATCGCGGCGGGGAGAATAGGTTTATTATTATTATTTTTATTATCCCCCTTATTATACCCCTTATTATCGTTAAAAATTTTAAAGTATTAATTATCCCTACTAATAGGTATTAAATTTATTAAATTCTCCTACGTTTTAAACGGTTCTACGTAAACTAATACGTATATTTTACATTTTATATCGGCGAATATATTATTATATTAATTCGAAAAAGTAACCCTTTTTTTTTTAATAATAGGTTTGCCGTTTGGTAAGGATACTGCCCGCTTCCCCCTTCCCATCCCTTCGATTAGAATTAATATAGCAATTGAAAATTAATTAGGATTAGTAAATATAGGGTTCGAAGAGGTAATACTAGTAATATAGGGCTTAAATAATTCTTCCTCCTTATAGAAGGAGGTAGTAAAAGATATAGGGTAAATAATATCGTTACGATTTAATAATTAAAGGTTATCGTCATTACTAATTTCTTCTTTAGAATTAAAGAGTTTATTATTATTATTATATAGCGGTCCCTCCCAATTAACCGCTATATTAATCGAATTAGTAATATCGTTATTATATATCGCTATAGCCGTATATATCGTAATTAATAATATTATTAGTAGAATATATAATATTTAAAATATTAGGCTTCCGCTATTTCCCCTTACGAAGGCGGTTAGTCGGATTTAGTAGACTTTACCGCGGTTACAAATAAAAAAAAACTTTTATTAAGTATTGTATACGGACTAGTACTAGTAAAGTTTTATAGCCCTATCTCGTTTAGGATAAATAAACGTAGACTTTAAAGCGCAAGGTTAACGGCGTATAATCTAGCCTACGAGCGTAATATTAACTTTTTTAATAACTAATACCGAATTATAGTTATTATTAGTCGTATTCGATAAAGGTTTTATATATTTAATAACATTACTAATTTATTCGAAGTTAAAATTAAATTATCGTTTTTATAGGGTTTTATTTTCTATAGATTTATCGATTAAAATATAATTAATTGAAAGTTTAGACTTCTTCTGGTTTACTAGAACTACAGAAACGAAATTTAGGTTAAGAAATTAGAGGATTAAAATAATAATATTAATAACTATTACGAAAGCTATAGAGAAATTAAACCTTACGGCTATCTTTATACTTTGAAATATTATATTATCGCGTATAAAAATTTTCCTTATAGTAGCCTATACTTCTAAATTATTCTTAAATATAGGTATTCTTATTATAGTCTTTGTGGCGAAAGATATTTTTACAATTATAAGCGTTTTAAATAAGTAAAAGTATTAGATAAATAAGTGTAGAAATAGGGTATAGGCTTATTAAAGGAGAAGATTATTAAAGATCTTTTATTCTAGTATAATATTTACGACTTTAGATATAAGGAGTTAATCAAGCGTAAAAGTACTATATTAGCGGGGAATTTTATTCGTAAATTTTATAATTATTTCAGGGAGTTATTATTACATTTTTTAAGTAATAATTAGAAGAATACCGAAGTTGTAATTTAGAAATAGGATAGAGAATTTAATAAAGAGTTTATAAAGAGGAATAAGAAGTAATTTAACTAGAATTATTATATATAAAATTAATAAATACTAACGGGTATTACAGCTTCCGGGATTTGTATTCGTACTAGTCTAATTATTACTTAAACCCTTTAATTTCTAAATAATTTACCGGTCTTTGCGCCTATATTAAATTAGTTCCCGAATATCGTTATTATCGCTTAGCCTAAACTTTTAATTAAATTAGAGTAAAATAATTCTATTACTCCTAAGTCTAGTATGGAGAACGAGGTAATAAAAGAGTTAGAAGAGAATAGAGAAGAGGGATAGTTAATTAATTTATAAGGTATTAAATATTCGTTAATAATTTCAGTTATATAGCCGGTAGGAATACTACCGCCGCCGAAAATACAATCGAAGTCCGGATTTAGGGTATTAATAGTATTAAGATTATAATTATAAAATATTCGTATATTTAAACTACTTTTCTAAACCGGTTATTACTTTAAATAATATATTATAAACGGCTATACCGGTTGGGGAAGCGCTAAGTATATAAAAATCGCCTATTGTAAATCCTCTAATAGTTTAGATAATATATTAGTAAAGTCCTCCGATATATTTTTTAATTCTTATTCGACGTTTTTAATCTGTTCTTCGATACCTTTAAATAAAAACCGTTATTCAATACGTTTTATACCCAATTGTAACGCCTTATACGAATTATAAATTTGAGAACTTACGACTATAAACCTATATTAGATATTCCGAGCGAATAAGTCTATTAATTTAGAGGCCTTTAATCGAAGAGTAAATACTAAGCGATTATTTATTCTATTAACTTCTTTTTTAAATTATAAAAGTATATATTAATTTACAAATTCTTTTCCCTATAATTATATTTAATAGAAATAAACGCGCTATTAGGAAGCAATTTAATTCTTCTATTATATTACTATTAAGTTTTCCTACTTCTTTAATTGCAATTAATTTACTAATCTTCTTATTTACCGGGACCCGGTTTTATTACCCGCGCGGAGGGGTACGTAATAACTAATTCGCCCGATAACAAAAATCGTATAAAATTCAGGGTAAAGTAATTATTAAATAATTAAAATCCAATTTAATACGCCGTAATAAATATTCTAAAGTATTAAAAGCTTTATACTATTCTTTTTGCTTATTAAAGTCAATTTCTAATTATATAACCCGAAATAGCGATTTCCGGTATATATAGAAATTTCTAATTCGGGTATAAAGATTAGAATTATACGTCGATTTATAAGGAGTAATTTGCCTAAACTAATATTATTATAAAAGTATTAGGATCCCTAGTACAGCGTTTCTTATAAATATATCGGGATTAATTATTAGTAAATTAAAGGCGTACGGGGTAAAGTAAAGTTGTAGAGGGTAATTATATACAATATCGGTAGCAATTAGAACGGCCGATTAATAGGCCGGGTTAACCGATTTTATAACTATAAATTCAAAGGGATTTTTAACCTTATTTTAAATAGGGTTTACGTTAAGCCAGCGGCTAAATTCGATGAATTTATATACACAGTTAATTTAAAAAGCAATTCCAATAATATCTTCTTCTTTAACTATTTACTACGGTATAAAAAGGAGTATTTCTAAGAGTAGGCTATATAACTCGTCTATTTATTATATTAAAATAGGTTAGTATAATTCAACGAATAGGTAAGATAGTATATACCTTTACCCCCCCTCTTAAATTACTATTTAATTCCGTTAAGTATTCGGCGTCCAACTTCATCGAATATTCGATATCCAAATCCTCTTCTACCCATTACTTCCCTTTTATATTACATTTTTTAAATAGCAGCGGCTTTATAGACTTTACCCATTATTTCCCTTTCGTATTAGGTTTTTTAAATAGCCGCGGCTTTATAGATTCGTTATCTATTAAAGGTATAGAAGTAATCGGAATTTATACGAATATTATATATTAATTAAGTCTAATATCGATAAATTAAAAAATATTATACTTTAAATACCTTTCTTTTCTTACTCCTATTCCGAGTAGTAGGATTAGTAAAAGGACTAGTAATAGGCGATATTATAATAATAAATCGTCTTCGAATTTAATACCTAATTTTATATAATTTATCTTTAGTAAACCTATTTATAAAATAAATTAAAGTTAATAATATAATTATTAATTAAGGTTCAATCGAAATATATCTTAAACCCTATTATCTATACTTAATTAATTGTAAAGGGTAGTAGGCTATAAATAAGTAGTATCGTAGAACGTATTTAGAGGTTTATTTTTAATAATCCGATCTACGAAACGAATTAAAGTTAATAATATAATTATTAATTAGGGTTCGGTCGAAATATATCTTAGACCTTATTATTTACGTTTAATTAATTATAAAGGGTAATAAACTATAAATAAATAGTACTATAAAACGTATTTAGAGGGATTATAGAAATAAAATATAATAAAATATAATATTAAGGGCGATTATAGTAAGAGAGCCGAATAATAGAAGATTATAGGGGTATAGTATTTTTATAATAAGGTTAGGGATAACGGATAATTAGAATATACGAATTCTCGAGGGGGGATCTAAGGTTAATAAAGACGGAACGAATAGGCTTTACTAATTATATAGAGGGAATTAGGCGTTTTATTAGGGAAAAGGGTTCGAATAACGTTATAAATCCTTATTACGAAAATATTAAAATAGGGGCGGCGTAGCGAATAAATAATATAATATATAACAGTATATAGAATCCATCGAAATATTAATATATTGCGAATTAATAGGTTTTCCTAGTAAATACCTAAACGTTTATTATTAGAGTATATAGTTATATATTCTACTCCAACGGTTATTTGCGTTTATAGGTTACCTAATTAAGAAGGAGAAGTTAATATATAAATGAAGAGTAGAAAATTAATAAAGATCCCGTCGAATTAGACTTATATAATTAATATACTAATACTCGTTTTTATATTTACTAAGCGGAGAACTTAACCCAAATCCATTATCCCCGGCTTTCGATAAGCCTCTCCTACAAATAGCTATTAACTACAATATATATATAACCTTACCGAATAGGATACAATAGTAGTATTAATCTATTCGGCTAGTAATTAATAATTATAAATGTAAATTAATTCCTAATTAGGGCGGATTATATAATTAAACGAATAAATAGCGCAATTACTATAGTAGGTCTAATAGCGCGCTAAGGAGTAAACGATAACTAAATTAATTCGATATCGAAAAATATAAAAATACTAAAGTAAAAAAGTAAAAGCGATTTAGGTTTTAATTTTAGAAAAGTTATTTTACCTATTAGATCTTTAGAAGTAGTTGGAGAATATTATTATAGCTTTCTATATAGCGCTATTATAATATTATATACGGAATTACAGGTTTTATTAATATAAGTAAACGAATTTATCTAACGTTAAAATAAATCTAGATTTATATTTTCGCTTATATTATTACTTTAATTAATAAGAGTAAATTTAGTATTTCTTATACTATAGACTTATATAAAATTAGTAATACTAAACGGAAACCTAAACCCGAATCGGAAAATATCTATATAAATACTATTTATAAATCCTTCCTTAATATCGGTCTTAAAATCCTTCTAAATACCAACTCCCTCTACAACCACTAGCATTTCCGTATCTTTTTTATATTATAAACTTATATAGAATTAGTAATATTGAAATAAATACCAATTCCCTCTACAACTACTAATATTTCCGTATTTTTCTTATACTATAAATTTATATAGAATTAGTAATACTAAAATAAATACCAACTCCCTCTACGGCTACTAATATTTTATTATCCTCTTATATATATTAAACGACCAATTACTTTAACTATAATTAAATCCAATAGGGGATTACTATTTCTACTTTTATTAGATTTATACAAGGATAGGATTAACCGCTATCCTTTGAATTAATTTCCGAAATTGGACTTAGGGGACTACCTTCCGAATTAATCTCCGAAATTAGATTTAGGGGACTATCCGGTATTTTAGTATCGTTATTAGGATTTAAATTATTATCCTCTATATTAAAATCTAAATTACTATCTTCTATATTAAGATCTAACCTACTATTTTCTATATTAAAAACCTTATATTAATTTAAAATACTAATTACTATATTAATATTATCGTTAGGATCTAACCTACTATCTTCTATATTAGAAACCTTATATTGGTTTGGAATACTAATTACTATATTAATATCGTCGCCAAAATCTAACCTACTATCCTCTAAATTAAGAGCTTTATATTAATTTGGAATACTAATTACTATATTAATATTATCGCTAAGATCTAACCCACTATCCTCTAAATTAGGAGCTTTATATTAAATAGGAATATTAATTACTATATTGGCATTTAGCCGGAATTTCTTTATTAGCAAAGTTTGGGTTAAGGTTAGCAAAGCATACCGTTTCTTCTACAGCGTAAAAATTTCGTCTACTTAGAATATTATTATTAAACATTAAATATTAATATAGGCTATTATATTATTTTTACCAACGGTATATTCTACTTAGCCTATTTTTATAGTATACCTTTTTTATTCGTTAATACAATATTTAAATTCTACTTAAGATAAACTAATCGGAATTTAGGCTAAATTCTTTAAGTATTTCCGCTTTTAAATATCGGGGAGCGAATTATTTTAGACGGCCACTACCCGAAAAACTTCTAAACGAATTTAGTCCAAAGTTTCGAATTTCGGGTTTATATCGACGAATATAAACCCGATAATTAGGAGTAAACGGATAACGTTATTAAATTCGGAATTATCCTCGAATCTTTCGGTATAGAATTCGTAAATATAAGTATAAACCTTTCCGATTTTCTTAGCGCGAAACGATATATATATATCGATTTCTTAAAGGGGCTTTACTACTTAAAAAAAGCAATTGAAATCGTAATTTAGAATTAATTTCGCCGCCTCGTATATAATAACTACCTTTAATATAAATAATCGAATATTTTTCGGGAAGTTAAAGGAGGGTTACAAGGTATAAATATATTAAAGGAAGGGTTAGCGCAACAGATCTAAATCTTATAAAGGTAAAATAAAGATAAACCTTACGAATAATCTATTCCTCTTATTAATCGGAAATAGACCTGTTAATTTAGGGAAGGTATTATATAACTATTTTCATCTAATTAATACAATATAAATAACTTATATATTGGAGAATTATAAAGATATTCTATACGAATTTAAAGCCGATCTTAATATTATATTAAGTATAAGTGTTTAGTCTAATAATATTTACATTCGAATTAAATATTAAAATATTAATAGCTACGTATTAATCGTTCTAGTCCTTAATAATAATAAATTACTCTTAGGCATTTTAATTAAATATAATCATTTTAACGATGAAATTCGCTTTTCGTAAAATCGAATAAAGAGTCCTAATAAAATTAAATAATACCGACAAAATTAAATCCTATAGGGGAGGCGCGGAATTCTCTTCGATAGGAAATAGACGAATAATAAACAGGTAGGGTATTTATATTTGTATTTAGGGGTAGTTAATTATAATAAAAATATACTCCTTTTTGCGAAATATTTCTATATATTTATTAAAGATCTACGTCTAGAAGGGGGATTTACTATATACCTAAATAAATATTTATATCCTATCAATAGGTAGTAGGACATTTAGGTTAAAATTTAAATAATTATATATATATACTAAACCGCTATTAAATTATATTTTAATTAGGGCGTTTACCTTCTCCCTACTTAGGTTCGTACTAATTTTAACCAACTTTTTACCCTAGAGGGCCGTATTAAAATCTTTACTATAATTTAATTTTTACTAGGCGGCTACAATTACTTCCTTACGGCCGATTAAGTTGTCGATTTATAATATATTTTAAGCGTAAAAGTCTTAAGCTAAGAATTATAATCCGCGTATAAAGATAGGGCTAAAGCCCTTCGAATTATTATTAGGGTTTAATTAATTTAGGACGGCGGCTTCCTCTAACTATTCTATTATTAAAACTAAGTATTTATTAATAAAGGCCGAAACCCAACCCCTAAAACGCTTACTATACTAGAAATAAATATAGTAAATTTATATAAGTAGGATATCCGAGGATAGATATACTATTTAACCGTCGGGTAAAATTAAGGGTATATTTATACCCTTAAATAAAAAGAATACTTAAGCTTTTAAAATAACGATATTAGTAGTAGGGGAGGTAATAGTACTTTTATCCGAGATAAGCTTTTAGAATTCCGGGTAGAGAATTTACTATTTAAAGCCCTATTCCTATTTAATAGAATATAAAGTATTTACAATAGTAGGTTCTATATTAGATTTAAATATATAATTAGGGTATTTTTAATCGTATATACCGTTATATTAGAATTAGTCTAAATTCTACAATAAGTATATTATTACGGGCAATTTTATATTATTTTAAAATATAGATGTAAACGCCTTTATATTTTGAATATTATTTAGAAGGGGTATAGCAGAATAAAATATAGTTATATTACGTTTTAGCCTACGGATTTAACGCTATACAGCGGTATCGGTATTACATAAGAATTGAATTTCATTTACGATAACGTATATAAAGTAGACGTCTTTATAGATAGATATATTTAATTTATATTATTTACCGCTAACCTTACCCCTTCTACAACGGTTTAGCCTATTACTAAATAAGGTTAATATAAGAAGACGAATCGGCGTTCGTTTAAATCCTATAAGGGAGGCGAAATATTTACCCCTATAGGATTTAAGGGAATTTTAAGACTTATTTATCGTTCCCAGCCTTATTAGGTTTATCGGTAAAGGAATCCGACGGTAGATAATTATTTTCGGAAATAGAATATAGGGAATCTAAATCTTCGGTATTATTAGTTTTACCCTTACCCTTACTTTTACCCTTAGTATTAGGCTTAGCTTTAGCCTTAATTTTCTTCTTTATTAATAATTATATTATAATATAATTTTTAACCTTTAATTTATTAGGATAGTCCGCCGGATTATATTAGATTTTATAAATTTTGACCTAACGGTAGAAATAAATTAATATTACTACGAAAATAACGACCCGGATTATTTTAGGGTTATACCATTTACAAATATACTCTTCTATTAAATTATTGAATTAATTTTAATTAAAGGTTTGTAGCCGCCTTAGGTCTTATTTAAGTAGCCCTTTAACTATACTAAATTAGTAGTAGACTTTAAATATTTCTCCGAATATTTTAATTGCCTTTATAAATATTTAAACGATAAGCGAAGCAGGTATTAATATAAATATTAAATAGGCCTTTATAGCCTCGCCCTTCTTAATATTATATTATAATTCTATAAGGTATAGTAGAATTATTATTAGGTAAGTAATTGTTTTTCCGGTACTAATTTCGTTAGCTAATATAGTGTATTTAAAGGGAGATTTTTCGAATTATTAGATAATATATACATTTAAATAAAAGGAAAGGGGTTAGTACTACGTATTTAAATCCTATTAAGGGGTAAATAGGATAGCTCCTCTATAGGAATTAAATAAAAAAGGGGGTATAATTTACTAATTAATTAATACAAAAGAAGGAATTTTTTATAGTAAGCCGTAGAGGGTAGAGTAGAGGTATTACCTATAGGTTTAAAATCCCCTAATGCCTATTTCGCTTAATTATAATATTAATTAAAAATATTAATATTACGTTTTATTACTATTTTAAGAGGATTAGGAATAGTATTTCGATTAATAAATAGGATTCTTCCCTACGCCTCTATCGTTTTATAAATTGTAATATAATCTAGTAAAATCCTTAAGAGTAGATGGCCTCGTTGGATTATATTCGTTATAGCGTATCGAACCTCTAAGTATACTTTTACTAATTTTTAAACATTATCTTCTTAGAATAAGTCCGGGTTCTTAGTAAAAATAGCTAATTAATTGGGCATTTCCTCGGGTTTACGCCGACGTTATTTAAATTCCAATACGTATTTAGTAGCTATATTCTTATATAATTCGAAGTTGTCGAATTATTCTTTCATTACTATATACCTTAGGTTACCCTTAAGTATAAAGATCTTAGAAATAACCGACAAATCTTTAAGGGGGTAAAGTTCTATAGGGCTTCGGAATTTATTAGCCTTCTTTTATTTATATAGGAGTCTAATAGTAGTAGCTAAAGAACTTACGTCTATTTTAGGTATATTCTACGCCTTAAAGTCTTTAAAGAATTTAATTATTTTACTATTAAAATTCTTAGGAATATTCCGGCTCTCCCCCAATTTTAAATAAATATATAAAAACAATTAGAAATATACTAGATTCGTAATCTTATATTCTATTATATTTACTTACGTACAAAGCTTAAGCACTTCTAAATCTTAATATTCGCTTAGCCGGGTAATACTAACAATTAGCATTTAATTAATATCAATAAAAATATCCTTAGTAATATCGTAAATTTAATATATTAGTTATTATACGTTACTACCTGTAATTTTACCGCATCGATCTTCTTCTACTAACCCTACTAAATCCTTAACGGAAAGGATAAAGATTAGCGTAGGCTTAGCGTCGTCTAAGCCTTTTACCCTACCGATAATAAACTTATAGGAATATTAACGCCTATTATAGAACTACGTAAAGTAAATTATTATACAGAACTAATTATCGGTAGAATACCCAAACTATATATTTTTAGCGAATATATTATTAATTTATATAAACCTAAGTAGGCCCGTATT
Organism: Neurospora sp. CHS-2018c; assembly: GCA_009806235.1. Classification (NCBI taxonomy): domain Eukaryota; kingdom Fungi; phylum Ascomycota; class Sordariomycetes; order Sordariales; family Sordariaceae; genus Neurospora; species Neurospora sp. CHS-2018c. Next base: position 427,650 of record RAPC01000001.1, read on the forward strand.
ATTTATATTACTACAAGAGGTCCGGAAATAAATTAATTATATAGCGAATATAATCGCCTTTAAATAAATTATATTTTTATCTTTTAAAAATAAGTAGCCTATACCTTCTAAATCGCTATACCGGATAGCGACGGTATAAGTAGGGATATTTTCGGCTTAAAATAGAATTTAAAGGATTCGGCTATAATTCTTATTATCTAATATATTAAGAATAATATTCTTCTATATCCTCTATTACCCGCTATTAACGCCGGGTTAAATCTCCTCGCCGTATTCTTAAAATGATTTGAAATATTTAAATAAGCTAAATATTAAAAATATTATAATATAATTAGTAAATACCCAGAATATATCTAAATCCTATAGGGGATAACTATAGGGTAGAATATCCCTCCCCTATAGGATTTAGACGAGAAATATATTTACGAACGTAATCTAAATATTAAATTAGCGCTCGAATATTTTTATACCCTAAAATACCGGTTATTTCGTTATTTTTTAGTAGAAAACCCATATTAATATACTAGGCTATCGTTTATCTTAGTAGTACTATACCCTCGCCTTTTTTATCGGCCTATTTCTTCTACTAATTTATAATTATAAATATTATATTAATTTAAATACGCTAATAAATACCTTCGCCTTCTACTTACTAATTAATATTCAAATTCGGAACTAGTTTTTACACCTCCTTAATATCGTAGGCCCCGGCGTTAGGGGGGAATTATTATTATAGTAAAACATTACTTAATTATTCCCTTTTAATATCGTATAATTTTCTCTTTACCTTTTCAATATTAGTAAATTTGTACTACTTAAATAGCGGGTAGTATAGAAATTGTAATATAGCCGGATCCTTCCTATCGAAGAAGGTATTTATAATATTTAAATTTAGGTTTTTTACCGGTTAAGAAGTACTACTTTTATCTTACGCTATTTACTATAATTAGAAGATTGCTATATAGTAATAAGGTAGGGAAGTAGGAATTATTTTTACCTTAGGCGATATTAATTAAATTTAAATCCGATCGGGGAGTTAAAGGGTTAACCCCGGGCGAAGTAGGATTTAAATCCGATAGGGGATAAATAAAGACTTATTAAATCGGGTATAAATCCAATAGGGGATAAATAAAGACTTATTAAATCGGGTATAAATCCAATAGGGGATAAGGAAGGTATAATTAAATTATATAAAGAAGGAAGAAAGAATAATTCTAGTAAGTATAAGGGGGGTTTTTATACCCGTATATAAATTATTTAGGGCTTAAAATTTAAAGTAGGTCTCGAAATTTTTATTTATTCTTATCTATTTTTTATCGTCCCCTATAAAATTTAAACGAAGGAATAAAAGGCTTTATTTAAATACTACTTTATACTATAAGGCGTATATATTTACCTCTTCTATTTTAGTAGTATTATATTAGATTTTACACTTTTAGTAAATAGGATTATATTTATATATATATTAGTAAGAGTAATTACGGGTAGGGTTATACCTATATATATACTAGCGGGATAAATTGTATATAAGGTTGGCCTTAAAGTACTAGAATTACTATTCGTAGCGATTTTTAAACGTTATACTTCTTCCGCCTACGCTTTTACCAATTTCCTTTTCTCCGCATTTATTTTATTACGAATAATCCGTTCTAAATTAATAATAAATACCTTTAATACGAAGGGGGTAATATACATATACTCTACGAATAATATATTACTATAATCTCCTAACTACTTCTACGCTTCGAACTTTAGAATAGCCTTAATAAAGTCTTATATAATAAATATAGAAGTCTATTTACCGAATTTATATATAAGTACGTATATAAAATCTAAGGATATAAAAACTTCCTTAAGTAGGTCGAAGAGTTTAGGGATATTAGAATAAAGAATTTTCGCTATAATAGTTATAAAATAGTCTAATTTAATTAGAATAAAGCCGGCTTTAAATAATTTCGCCGGGTATTTAATAATAACCGTAGACTTCTTTTTCGGAATAGGTAATAGGAGACCTAGGGAAGGATAATACTTATTATAATATTACGAAGGAGGTATTACAATAGGAGTAGTGCCGAAACGGTGAGCATTAAAATCTATTATATAATTATACAATTCTCCGAAGGTAAAAGGTAGCCTAGGCTTTTATAGTAGTTTCTTCGTATATAATTTAAAATATAGTGTATTAACGAATTCGTATATCTCCTTTTACTTCTTAATAACCTTCTCCCGGGCCGCTTTTTTTATTTTATTTTAAATATAAAACTATTAATTACTATTGTTAATACCTAATTCTTATAGAACCCGTTAGGCGACTATAATATTTTCCTCAATTAACGATTCTTCTTCGTTTAATATATTTTCTTCGTCCGAAATATCTTTATCCCCCGAAATAGGCAATTAAACCAACTCTTTAAATAAAACGAAATTTATTATAATATATTACGAAATAGCGTTAATAAATAGAGGAAATAGTATAACCGGCTCTTTAATTAAAGCGAAATTTATTATAATATATTATAAAATAGTATTAATAAATAGAAGAAACGGTACGTATTAAGCTTCGAACGCCGGAATAGCGGAATAGTATAATAAAATACTATTACTAAACAGCACAATCGGCTCTACTTTAACAAATTTATATAATTAGCCAAAATAATCGAATTAATAATAAGGGATAAAATAAAACTTTATACTATATATAGTAGGATCCGTACAAATAGCGCGTCCGAAGCGCTAAATTAAATCTATAATATTATCGGACTTAACCGCGCTATATTATATTACGCATTATACATTTAGAATATTTATACTTATACCGAGCGAAATAATAATAAGTATTATCCAATACGTAGAATTAAGCCGCTTAAAATCTTTATATATAGCCCTCTAATTTAGAAGACGGGTATCGGCGTTATATTTACGAATTACTTTTACTATATAGAAGGGTTCGTAGCCAGAAAATATAAAATATTATAAGAAATACAATTAAGCAGAGAAAAATAATAGCTTATTATTAATATAAATAATAATTTTCGGAATAAAATAAATATTAGGCCGGGGTTCGTCGGGCGTTATTACGCCGAAGACGAATTCGAACCGCCGGTAATTTTTAAATACATTTAGTAGAATTAGTTATAATACTATTATAATATTAGACCGGTTAATAGAAATACAAATAATAAAGAATTTACTTAAATTATAACCCTCTAAACAGAAACCGCCGTATTTATATATATATAATTATACTTCGTAAATAAGAGTAGCCGTATACTTAAATTAAGGAATACTAAATAGGATAGCCGTCTTAATAGTATAAATATCGGTAAATTGTATCCGAAATGTATATTATTAGAATATAGTATACAATTCGTTTATAGTAATAAATACAATCCATTAATTAAATAAAACCGTACGCATTAATTCTATAAATTTTATATAGGTAGTTTATTTTAGATTGAGGAGGATATACGTATAGTTTCCCTCTTCTAAATCCAATTAGAAGAGAGGATTTTATTATATAATTAATTAAAATTCATTTAAATCCAATAGGGGAGTAGAGGGTTAATACCCCCCATCGGTTTTAAATAATTTAAATATAGGTTTATACCTTTATAATTGATTAGTCGATTAAAATAGGTCGAATACTAGGAAATTTAACTATAGTATCCCGCTACTCCTCGCTAAGCCGACTAAGCGGTATAATTTAAATAATAACCTTATTAACTAAAATAATAAATATTTTTAAGAAGATAATACTCTTACTATAACCTATACGGGTAATTAAAATTATATTAGTTCATCGGTAAATAATACAATAAATAGACTTAATTTGACTAAATCTTAAATAGCATTGGTCTAGGCCTACAGGTAACCCCTAATTTAATAAATAAATAGCAACTACATTAATAAAGTAGTATTATATATCCTTAACGTTAATAAATATTATATAGCGCAATACTTCGGTAATTTAATCCTAGAGAGCCGGATTAGGAAGTATAAACGTATTAGGTTGCCGAAAGTCGGTAATACGTGTGACGGCTGGCACCAGCCGTTATGGATTCCTTTCATGGATTCCTCCATGGATTCCTTCGTGGATCCCATTCACGGGTTGGCTTCCATTCACGGGGTTCAGGTTCTGGGCTTGGCTCTGGCTCCCTCCCAGAAGTCAGGGTATAAAACCCAGTCCTCCCTATCGAGCCTTCCCTTTTTAGTTTTCTTCCCTCTTCAACTTCTTGTCTTTCGTCCAGGTTAGCTATAGGTAGTACAGTCCTTGTACATCGTACCCATCTTTGGCCACGCGTGACATTACAAGAAGTTCCTTCCTTCGGGTCGTATAATACTCTCCTTTTCGACATCGACTTCGACGACTACCTAGAGTTTTGAGAACGACCCAATTGGTACGCGGAGCTTTGCCTCTACCAGCCCCGAGTAGAAATTACCTGTACTGGAAGCTAGGCGACTGCCTTGACTTTACTAGTTTACTGCGTCTCTCCGGTTTTATTATACAAAGGGATGGGCGTATCTCAACGGCGCTTTTCGGCCCCGTGTACTTGACTAGTCCGATTTTAGTACTAGTTCCTTGCCTATTCTCTAAAGACCTCTACGTGCGAGTTAGATCCCATTGTCGGTTTATTTCGTGGTGGTAGCGATACTTAGAAGCTACGCGATAGAACGATCTGAATAGGTGTATAGCAATAGAGACCACCTCTGGCGGGCGCTCATAGCGAGCAAATCTACGACTTTTGTTCTATTATTATCAACATCTTTACGCGGCAACCCCGCTACCATTCACCTGGGTTTGAGCTTTAAACCCTACTATTCACTCGGATTCTAGGACCTCTATAGAGCCTCAACTATTTACTTAGGTTTTGAGCCTTAAGTAGAGTCCAAACTCCGTCCCCTTCACTTCTTTGCCATTCGCTTACTCTAATTGGAGCGCAAATAATAATACTACGGCTTTAGTTACTATATCCGGTCTTTGCTATTCTAATAACTATAAGTACAGCACCTCTCTTTACCGACAATCCGGTTACCCCTATCATTCAACATTAATATTAGTATATAAGACGGATTTCAATACCATTTCTTCTCTTTTCGATATCTCCTATCTTCGATTAGTACCGATAGTTAGACACTTGGGAGTAGAGCCTCAAGCAGAGCCTCAACTTTACTAAGCTTATAGTACCCGATATATAGTTTGCCCTTTAAGCCTTACAGAGCCGTATCCTAAGAAAAGTAGTTTGCTCGTCTAGTCTCTTTTCAAACCTTCTTTTAATTGCTATTACAATCGTCTCCTTTTTGGCCATTAATATTCTTATAGTTACGCTATTTCCTTGCCTCTTTCTTTCGCTTCTTTTTAATTCTTTTACTCTTTTAACTATCGTCTTTAAGATTAATAGCTTCTCTTTCTTCTACTTTATTCGCCAATGCAATATTTTAGTACTAAAGTATTAGAAGTCTCTAGCACGATGGATTACGGTATTCGCTATCTAGACTCAATATCAGATAATGTCTCGGTAGAGCCGTTGTAAGGGGACAGCAGAGCAGTACGCAGGTGCTGGCTAGAATAATCGATTAAGGTTCTACGAGGAGAAAAGAGGAGAAGGACTGGCCCGTAGGGCGGACTCGGCCACTTGTCCTTTTATAGCCGTACGCGGCTGTAGGGGTGTTTAGCTGCCTAAGGCAATTAGAGTAGAGCTGGAGGAGGCCCGAAGGCTCTAGGGGTTACCGGTAGTTTACTAACTTAGCGAATATTACCGGTACTTATCGTTTGGCCAATTGTATATGCTAAATACTAGTACTAGGCGTTAGACCTATAATATTAACCCCCTCCTTCCCCTTCTAATTATAGTTGCGTTGCGTAAACTATATTCGTTTATTTATATAACCCGGAATTTTACCCCTCTTCCAAATTTACTCTCTTTCTTACTCCTTATTAATAATAATTATTATACTGTTAATATACCTTTATTTAGATATTAGATTGTAACCATTGCCCTTAAAAACCTTTATTACCTAGTACTAGAATTTAAATTTCGTTATTCTAATTTACCCGCTTACTATAATACTAACTTATATATTCTCTAATTCTACTTCTAATTTTAATCGCTTCGGGCTTCGCCCATTTACACTTACCTCCGCTATATTAGAAATAGTCGTTATTACCCCTCCGTCTAATATTTATAAATCGACTTGCGCTACCGTTATTAGAATAATTCCGTAGTAGTATTCCCGCTATATAAACGTTAATAAGTCTAATACTTATATATCCGCTAAGGGTAAAGATTATTACGCCTTTTATATTAAAATTAAGGAAGCCGACGTCTATTAAGTCTAGCCTTTTACTATTTAGGAGCGGTATACTACTTAATTAGCGCGTAGCTACTCCATTGGTAAGGGTATTATAGCCGAAACGTACGAGTAATTCTAGAAAATTGTAATTACCGTTCGTTATTTTAACGAATTGGAATAAAATAATTTAGCTATTAAATAAATAAACCTATAACCTATAATTTATTTTTTATTCTTTTGTACTTATATTACTCTAAAGACGCCGCCTATAAGGTCTTCGGTTACTTTATAGGGGTTAAACCGCTTACTACTTTGGTTACCACTATAGTAGTTTTAATTATAATCCCGGCAAACCTAGACTTTATACTTTTTATTTCTCTAATAGGGGTATTAGAAACCCTAAGTAAGCTAAGGGAAGAGCTTTATACTCTCCGTATTAATTAGAGTAGTTAGGCCAATTCCCAAACCCTTACTTTCGCCGAACTTTTTTATACCGGTTATAAAGCCGTTACTAAATTCGAAGTCGCCGCTATTGCCATTAAATTTATTGCTAAGAACGCTACCGCTATTACCGAATTTATTAGTACTATTATTTTAGATGCCGTCGCTAGTATTAATATTATTATTTTTAGGTTCGAATCCCGCTTTTTTAGATTCGAATCCTAGTTTAATACTTTAACTAATTTGGATTCCCGTATTTTTAAGTTCGAATTCTAATACGCCGTCGCTTATAGTATTTTGTCCGGGTTCGAATCCTAATTCTTAAACGCTTATAATATTATTTCGGGGTTCGAAGCCTACTTTCTAGAGTTCGAAAGGAAGGAGAGGGAAAGGGAGAAGGAGGTAGCAGAGGAAGAGGATATATTATCGGATAAGGAAGAGCTTTATATTCGATTGGATTTGTTATTTAATAGGGTAATTAGGGGTATTAGTACTTCTATATCGGAGGAAATAATTAGTAGTGCCGTTAAATTAGAGGAGATAGTAGGGGTTAAAGAGTTGGAGGAGTTAGAGGGTATATATTCGGAGTTGGGAAATAAGCTGGTAGAATTCGAGAAAATTGAAGAGGAGAAGAAGAAGAAGATTAAGAAGAGAATACATTTTATTAGGGTAGAGGGTAAAGAAGCCGAAATTAAAATTATAGCGGAGGTTCTATTTAAAAAGAAGAAGAAAAAGGCTATTCGTATAATTTAGAAATTCTATTCGTCTATTTTAGTAGTATTAGAGCCCTTTAATTCGCTAAAGCCTTTTAGTTTACTAGAGCGTAAATTTCTCGGCTTACCTATTTTAGAAGAAACCCCTTAATTAATTTCTATTCGGCCTCCGCGCTTCTTTTCTAGTATTATTAATATTAACTATTTCCTTTACTACTTTTTAATCTTCGTAAATTAATCTACTAGTTTATTATTAATTCGAATATTCCTATACTCCTTCTCAAAGACTTCTAACGCCTTTGTATTAATAAAGTTTTTTAAGGGGTATTATAAGGGTTTGTAATAGCCTTTCTATTTTATAAAGACTTTTTTATTAATTAGAGAACTATTTATATATAAAATTTTTTCTACGAAATATTCCTTTTCGCCTTCTACTAAAATAGGAGGTAATTAGTAGTTTATAATTACCTATCCGGGTAGTAGGTCGTTTATAGCCCTTCGTAAAAGATTAATATAGAAGATATTATAAATATTATTAGGGAAGCCGGAGAATTCGATTATTAGCGGAAAGAGGATTCGAAAAATCGTATATTTTGTATATAATTAATCTAATTTCTTTTTCGGCCGAGGGGAGGTATAATTTTTGAGGTTGAGCTAAATTTTATCGCCGATTTAGAAACGTTTTACTAGTTACTATATATAGTTAATATATTTCTCTTACTCTTAGGCCGCTATAATTATTATAGTTTAATAAATATTTGTAATTTGTAATAGTTTTTTAACGAATTGCTAGGCCCGGATATTAGTTAGAATACAGGGGTTTCTAATAACTTTGGGGATAACCGGTACAACGGATTCGGGGTCGAAACTATATATAACGAAGAACGGGGATATGTTAATAGAGGTATTAATACGGCTATTAATTACTAGTTAGGCTATTAGATACTATTTATATTAATTATTTTAAACCTAATTAATATAAGTTTTCAAAAAGGCTTATACTTCCTAATTTATTCGTTTTGGGCCGCCGTTAATCTAAGGGTAATAAGCTATATTGAATAGCTATTTAATTCCGATAAGCTTATAAAGTCGTCTCTAAAACCTATTAATCTAATTGGAGCCCTAATCGCTAATAATCGACTATAACTAGCCGTAGTAGTAGATAAAATAGTTTATAAACCTCTTAGTATAAGTTTTAACGTCTATAGAGGGTATTAATTCTAGAATAATATTCTTATTGAGTTGGTTTTTAATAATTAATAAGTAAATGTTATTTCTAAAATTAGGGAAGTCCGTAATAAAGTTTATTTATATTTTGCAATAGAATTAATCTAGGACCGGTATAGGTTATAGGAGTCCCCTCTATTAGTCTCTCTAGTACTTAATAGAGTTATAGATATAGTAATTGTAAAAGAATTAGCGTATATAAGTTCCCAATAAAGGCTAGTAATAATACCGAATAAGAATTGTAATAGTGCTTTTTCTTCTAGGGTGTCTAAGAGCCTGAGAATTGTACGTAATTTAAATAATTTTCGTACGGAGGGTATTGAATTCCTAATTAGAATTAGAGAATTTAACGGCTTCGGACTCGGTAATTACTAGGCTTCTAGGGATTTAAAGCTTACCCTTATACTAAAGTCGACCTTTACTATTTATTATATAGTCCGTAATTTAGAGCCGGAACTTCGTTAAAGAAAGGTCCCTATCGTTATTCTTAACCGTTTAGAATATTTATTAGTATAAAATATCCTTTATAATAATAGTATCCTAAAGCTATTGTAAATCTGGATTTTTAAATACTTATATACCCCTCTTCGCCGTTCTAGTCCGAGAGCGCCGAATCCTTATAGCCGAAATCCGTACGTAATTCCGTAACGCCGAATCCGAGATTAGTTGGAGGTTTTAAATCTCCCGGTCGTTATTAGTAGGCCGGTTTTAGTTCCGGTAGGATAATATATTTAGGATTATAATTTCCTTACCCGGGCGGTATTAGAATTCAAAATTAAAACGAGAGAAGTATTTAGCCTAATAGGCTTGCCGTTTAAAAAGGTATTGCCGAATTATAAAGTATTTTAAATTCCGGTAATTAGTAAGGATAGTAAAAGCTTTATAATTACGTAGTTCCGCCTACTATTCTTTTAAATAGTTGATAATAGTTAATATTTCTTTATTGTGAATAGGATAGTTACGTTCGGCCGGCGTTAGTTTTCTCGAATAGAAAGTAATAACTTTCTATTAATTATCGACCTTTTAAATTAAATAGCCGCCTAAAGCAAACCCGCTATAGTTGGTCTCTAAAAACGTTGGGCGTTCTAGATCCTACTCCGTAAGGATTAGAGTCTAGGTAAATAGGGTTTTTAGTAATTAAAAGGCTTTTTTATAAGTTGCCGTCTATTTAAATGCTATTTTTTTCCTAATAAAGGCTATAAGGGGCGTTGTAATAGAAGAGAAATTCGATATAAATATCCGGTAGTAATTTATAAACCCGAGAAAGTTGTAGACCCCTTTTTAGGATATTAGAATTGCTTATTCGAGGATAGCTTTGACTTTATTTGGGTCGGTTTGAATGCCTACGCTTATATAGATGATAAAATTAAAATATTTAACCTTTTTGACTACGAATTCGTATTTATCCGGGTTTAAGTAGAAACCGGCGTTCCGGAAGTATTCGAGTATTAACCGGACCTTTTTTATATAGTCTTCCTTAGAGCCGTCTGTAAAGATTAAGATATTGTTTATATAAGCCGAATAGAAGTTATCGAGATAATCGCCTAATACGCTATTAATATACCGTTAGAAGGTAGTTGGAGTATTGTAGAGATTGAATAGTACTACTAATTATTCGAATAAGCCGTATTGCGTTTTAAAAGCCGTTTTTAATTCTTCTCCCTCCGCTATCTAGATTTTGTAAAAGGTTTGTATTATATCTACTTTAGAATACTATTTTATATTTTTAAATACTTTAAAAGTTTTGCGAATAAGGGGAAGGGGGTAATAGTCGGCCTAGGTAATAGCGTTAAGAATCCGGTAATTATAATAGAAACGGAGGCTGCTATTAGGCTTCTGGACGAAGAATATTAGAGTACTAGTTTCGGAGTTGCTAGTACGGATAAATCCTTTGTTTAATAAATCCCGAAGAGTTTTTTTAAGTATTAAAAATTCTTTTCGAAATATATTATATAATAGGCTGTAAGGTAAGGGGAATTCTTTATTATCTAAGCCCTTTTTAATCTCAATTTTTAAATCTACGCCCGGTTTATATTTATTAATGTAATCGGCCTCTTATTTCCGGAATAACGGTAAGAAGTCCTAGAACTCTTAGGGAATAATCTATTTGAATTCCTTATCGGTACGAACCCTTTTAGGAATTAAAGCCTTTTCGATATCCTTTATAGTAATTGTAAAAATATATACGTTTGCGACGTTTAGGTTGAGTTTTTTCTTAATATATTTATACGTACTAATAAAAGTAGTTGTTAGTATATAGACGGCGCTTTTAAATTCTTTAATAGTTAGAGATTTTGGTTTATCCGGGCCGATGTAATTAATTTAGAATTTTATAACCTTATATTAAAACTTCTTCTCGTAGGGAATAGAATAAATTTTATTAATTATAAGTTACGGTTTACCGAGAATAATAGGGTATTTTAACTCTGGGATAATATAGGTATAAATAGGGGAAATACGGCCTTAGAATTCTATAAGGAAATAGGCGATGCTTTAAATAGTAGTTCCCTTTATAGTAGTTAAAGTATTCCGGATTTGCCGGCCCGAAATTAGGATAATGGGGATTTGGAAATCTTTTATAATATTTTTATTAATAGCGGCGAAGTACTAATACCCTTTATTAATAAAGATGTAGAATAAATTTGTAGAGTTAATAACGATTGGTATTAAAGTAAGCTTTATTTTTATCTATAGTTTAAATTCTTCTACTTTATTTAGTACTTCAGGGGTGGGCTTTAGCGCCCGATTTTATACCGGAGCTACTCTTTTCCCTATTTTGTATTGGAATTATTTAGAGCATCCCCGGTATTATTATTTTCTAATAATAGGGTAATTTAAATAGCCTAAATATAAATACTTTTATTATTTTAGGGGTTAATAATTAGGAGATAGGGGTATTTAGCGATTATATACTTAAAGGCTCTGTATTGGATATAATAACCTTCGGCTTTACGCTTATTGTATTCTTTTTAAGAGACTTATTTAATTCTATTTCGCTACTATAAGGAGGAGTTTTTGCTGCGAGTATTGCGAATATTAGTTATAATTATAATAATATTACTATTAGTATTATATCGAATTTTAAAGGACGAATTAGAAGAAGAGGTAATATTTCTAGACTATTATTAGGAGTTGGAGCGTCCCGAGCTGGTAGTAATGGGTAAATAGGCCGTAGATTGCCGGTTTTAGTTGTTATTATTTCGAAGGAAGGCTTGGTAGAAGGTTCGGAACTTTCTAATCTTCTTATATTTATAGGTAATATTCTAAAGTTATTCTATATAAGTTAAATAGTCGTTGGAAAGTTCGATTGTAAAGAAGTAATTATTAAATTTCTTATTAATAGTACGGCGAAGGAAGCTAAATTTGATTCGGCTATCCTAATTATAATTACTAGATTTTAAAAATTCGTTGTCGAAATTGGTATAGAATTTAGAAAATAATTCGCCGTCTTTCTAACGTATTTTAGCGAAATTATTAAAGGTTTAGTCCTGGATATAGCAGGTATTGAAGATTTGCCGAATTTATTCGAGTAATTCGGTTGGGTTTTTTTAATCCGTAAGGGTCCGGTAGATCTAATACTTTTCGAAGTGCTATTACTTCTCGTTAGGTAGGGTATTAAGGATTTCGATCTACGCTACTTCTATATCAGTACGGAGACCCTTATAGAAGTCGGCGTTATAAATCTTAACGAATTTATTATAATAGAATATAAAAATATTAAGTTTACCGTCCTACTTAAAGAAGTCGAAAGGTTTACGCCAATAGGGTTTAGAATTATTATCGGAGGAATTATCGTTTCTAGCCGATTTAGACTTCTCTTTATCCTTACTATTATCTTTCTTATTATTAGAGTCCTACTTAGTAGGAAGATCGAACGTAGGTTTGAGGGTAGGTTGGGAATAAGTAGAAAAGGGAATTAAAGATTTAATTTTATTCCTAAATTTAGGATTTGTTTATAGAGTACGTACGAGCGAGTTGAGTAGGCCGGTAGTATTGGTGCCGTCGGTACCTTCGGTAGTATTTCTAATTCCTTCGGTGGGAGGTTGGGGGTTATAAAATTCTTCTATATCGATATCGGTATCGTTATTATTAGGTATAGTAAAAGAAACTATTCTAATACTAATATATTACTGCGTTTATAGTTGTAAGCAGTCCTTCCTTACAAGTAGGTAGAATTTAATATAAGGGGATAGTAGAGTAGTACGTAGGTGTTGGCTAGAATAATCGATTAAGGTTCTACGAGGAAAAAAGAGGAGAAGGACTAGCCCGTAGGGCGGATTCGGCTACTTGTCTTTTTATAGCCGTACGCGGCTGTGGGGGTACTTGGCTGCTTGAGGCAATTAGAGTAGAGTTGGAGGAGGCCCGAGGGCTTTGGGGGTTGTTGGTAGCTTGCCGGCTTGGCGAATATTGCCGGTACTTATCGTCTGGCCAACTGTGTATGCTAGATGCTAGTATTGGGCGCCAGACCTATGATAGCCGTATAGCTATAGAGGTTCTCATTCTTTTTTATTTTCTCGTAATATTACTTTCTATAGTTGAATAACGGCGGTTATAGTTCCCCGGTTATTCGATGCCCTTACCAAGTCTCGATAATCAAGATCACTGAGCATTTCAGCAGTGGAAAAGATGGGTAGGTACTTAGACCTTCGGAGGATCAGGAGGATGTTGTTATTATTGATCTTCACAATAGTGGTTTTTGAGAGATGGATTGGGCATTGGAAAGTAAAGTATAGTTTCAGTAGAGCCTTAACCTAGGGCTACGGTCTTGGGTAGAGTTAAGCTCAATGGACTATACTTTCTATTTTCACATATATTATTAGATTTAGACGCTTCCGGGACAGAAGCTTGTTGCGAGGGGGGGGTAATATAACGGCTAGCACCAGCCGTCATAGATTCCTTTCATAGATTCCTCCATAGATTCCTTCGTAGATCCTATTTACGGGTTGGCTTCTATTCACAGGGTTCAGGTTCTGGGCTTGGCTCTGGCTCCCTCCCAGAAGTCAGGGTATAAAACCCAGTCCTCCCCATCGAGCCTTCCCTTTTTGGTTTTCTTCCCTCTTCAACTTCTTGTCTTTCGTCCAGGTTAGCTATAGGTAGTACAGTCCTTGCACATCGTACCCATCCTTGGCCACGCGTGACAATACAACAGATTAACTCTATAACCTTATCGGTATTAAATCTATAATCGCCTATTGTATACGCAAATTTTCGGGTCGATACGACGTTGGGTTGTAGAAATAGAGTATACAATCCTTCTAAATGTAATTTTGCGGACAATAAAAGCTATAAAATAGTATTAGTAAATGATAAAAGCCTTGTAGAAATACGAAAAAAAGTATAGAGAAATAGACCTACTACTCGTACTATCCTCGGACACTTTATTTAATTGAGTTTGAAATTTTTATAGTAATTTAATATTCGAATATTTGCGGAGAAATATGACCTTTCTTGTAGATAATGGCCGGTTTCGTTCAAGTTATATACAGACGTAATCCTAATATTATACTATTTAGACCTATAGGGTACAAAACGACTGCGCTATATGTAGCAGGGAAGTGGATGTGGGCTAATATCTAGGTTGAGCGTCTGTTATGAGAGACTACGTTGTGGGCGTGCAGCTGGCTGAATGAGTGCATTCAGTGCAAGCGGTTATGGTGAGGTGAAACATCCATGCCCATGTCAAGTACGTTAGGCTGGTAGTACTAAATGACATAGTAGCCACTAACACCAATAACGTCACCAACAGTACCAACCCGGACCCAAAAGGTCTGACCATGAACGCCCTCTGGGCTCTGGCGCCAACGGTGTTTGACACAGCTTTTGTTCTCAACCACATCCCTTTGCGGTTATTTCTTCCCTTCCCCCCTTCGCAGCTGTTGGGTCAAAGTGTACTGTAACATGATGTCTCACGGTTTTCAAGTTGGTGATAATCGGACAGAAAAAAGCTTGGCGCACGTTCTCGTCGTCGTTGGAGCTGCAAACAACCACCGGAGATCATTCATGATGCCGGTCATTGACACATTCAGAGAAAGTGGGGAGGACCTTGAGATTGAACGAAGAGCGCCCAGTCTCCAGAAGGTGGCGTTTTGACTCGAACATGAGCGTGTTGTGACAGGCCACACTGCAAGCAGCCAGGGCTGCCCATCTCGCTGCCCATCCAGGCGAAGCGGTCGTAAAAAACCGAACACAGAATCAACAGCATTGATAGATCCCAGCTTGAACCTCGAGCTGTTAACAACAACAGCACACAATTTCGCACCACCGAACTACAGTAGATACCCTAGTACGAGCAACCCTGTCTACGAGCAACCCCCCCTGTAATAGCAACAGTCTCGCCCAAAACTACCCTTTTTATAAGGGTAAGCGCAAATATGCAAATTGCAACAGCAAATAAGAGGATTTGCTCTTAAATTTGTATGGCGAAACGGAAAAGCGGGGTCCGATAGAGCGCAAAAATTGCTTGGCATGCCCGGTTTAGTACATTTCTTTTGGCGGGTTGGAAGCAAAGTGGTCTGTGCACGACCCCCCTTTTAGCAACACCCCCTGTTCCAGCAACACTTTGGGTCAGATTTTTGGTGTTGCTCGTACTAGGGTATCTACTGTAATCAGAAAGAAAGAGAGGACTCAACTTTCTAACGAGCCTAGTTTGAAATGTCTTTTTGATCGATGTGGTGGTTGAGTCGAACCCAAGGATTCACCTACCTTGTAACTTTTGGTATGTGTTCGGTTTTTTTTACGACCGCTTCGCCAGGCCATCCCCATCCATATCCACATCCTGTTCAAGCGATCAGCAGCCATGAGCCAAGCAGTCCCTAGTTCAGCTCCTGCTCCTCACCTTTCACGTTCACGTTCACAACAACCCCGCCATATTCATCCGTCCTGTTAAAAAGAGATTAGGCAGTACAGTAGCAGGGGTTGATTGCTCGTTTTGGAGTGAACGGACTGAATCCTCGTGAATATCCCCGACGATGACGACGGTATCGTCGTCGTCCGTCGATGGATCATCACCATCATACGTCTACCGCTTCAGTGTGCTTCAATGCTGCACCTCTTGAACAAATAAAGCAAACCGCCGATATGACCTTGGCTTTGCTTTCCATCCGTCTCCCACTCTCCATATCCACTTCTCACGTTTCCCTTACACCCACCCGACTACCACAAGTTCACCAACAGGCTCACTCGTCTCAACTCGCAAGCAAGTGCCCTACACCATCAGGAACCGATACCTAATATCATATGAACCCACGCGAACCGTCGTGGCCGCGTGGACCAATGACTCTTTTCAAACGCCCGCACCGCTTTTGACGAGCTGACAGCGGGAACCCGTCCCATTCTGGCTTGTTAAGTTTTACCTTATAGGCCAGGCATGCCTCTGCCTCCTTGCCCCGATCGAGCCGTTGAGATTCTCTCTGGTCACTTTTCCGGTCCAATGTCTCGTTTCAAGTGCATTGCGAATATCAATAGTTACTCAGCCAGTCAACATGAGTCCAGTCCCTGAGGTATTTCGCGCGTCAGATTGAGATTTCGCGCATTGCGTGTGTAACACGGAGACAGTTGAGTTGCAAGGCATGTGAGATTGGCATGGATGGTTCAGTTCGGTTCATGGATCGATTGGGATTGGGCATCAACTTGTTGCTGTCCAAAAGCCCAAGGATGGGATGTGACATTCACCTGTGACAACCCTAACCCTGATAAGCGCCCATGGTTGCATCACGACCGTCTAGGGCATGGTGGCTGGATGTAAGCGCCGAACTCATCAAGGCCATGCATCGGAAATAAACAATTCGAAGCTTTCTGAGTTTGTCAGTACGATTCCATGGAGGAGTGTTAAGGTAACTATCGCGTTAGTTCATGACTGTTTGTCTTCAGGTGCGGGCAAAAGTTATACTTGAAGGTGAACCGTAAGACAAGACGGCTTGAACGGTTGAACCACAGCCGCTTGCTCAGCAGGCATCAGTCTGAACCGATATCACCACATGGTCAGAACCCACGTGCCCAAAAGGATCGGAATGGCTTTGCCCTTCCCGTCCCCCGTTTACCTATTGCATGATTACCACGCGTTGCATACGGGATTCAAGTCTCGTTATGATCGAACGATCTCCGTGACTCCGTCTTCCATCTCATAACAAGCCAACCGCCCCCGCCGGTAGTTACCAACGACATCTGGTCATCTGGATCCAGCCCAAAAGTTTTAAACCGTGATCCGGAGGCTTGCTCGATAGCCAACTCCGTGTAGGGACCCGTACAAGTCCGTCCTCCTCATTTACTAAGTCCTTCAAGGGTATAGCGTACATTTTGAAGGACATGATGCTACGTGAGATGAAATCGCATACCGGAAAACGCAACGTGGAAAATGGGTATCTGTAAAGAAACATCCAAAGGCCCACGAGTACAAACTGGTAGGAAACGCGCAATGGGTATATCGGAAGAAAGATGCCGCCTTAAATCTCGCGTACACATCGAGATGAAATGCTGAAGGAGACGAAGTTGAAATGCCGCCAAAGGGAAGAAGAGATCTTGTCGTAATGCATTCTGGTAAAGACCTCGAACTGACTTAACTTGAGTGAAATCCGGTATCCAGCGCTGGAAACATTTTGGAAACATATCATCAGGAAGACGAGAGAGAAAGACCTAGCAAACGTAAGAGAGTAGAGTAAGATAAGACGTTTCGATCGTAGCTTGAGAAAAGAGGAGAGAAAACCGAAGGAAATTACACAAAACCCAAACGGAGAAGAACTTGCAGAAAGAACCATTGACCCGTGGGAATCACTCAGAGAAACGAAGATAGAGAAGAAAGCGCGAGAAAGAAAACGCATTCGAAACTTGACAGGTGAGAGATAAAAGAAAAAAGGAAGAGCAGTGAGTGATACATAAGACCAGAGAAATAAAGAAGGCAGGCTCCCAAATTCCCAACAAAATGACTTCCAGTTCCAAAATCCAGTCCTTGATCAACCGGACTTGAGCGAGAGCTTCTCTCCATCCTGGACGTGTGAAAAAGAACCATCCCAACTTGAATGCAGCCGCAAAGCCTCCCACCTCTAGTTGGAGCTGAGAAAGCCATTAACTTTTCCACCACATAGCAAAGGCGTTTCAATAGTACGGAAAAGAGACGTGGCCCACGCTGTGACCGCTAGCAAGCTACTGCTCACCAAGCCTTTTAGGCTTCTAGCCCTGGTAACCACCAAACCCATTGCCAAAGTTCTGGGCTGGGGACGGCTGGTTCCACTGGGCGTTGGGACCGGGCTGACCACGGCCATAACCACCAGCGCTCGGCGGGCCGTTGTAACCCATCTGGGAGCCGTAGCCGGCAGGTGACTGAGCCTGAGGACCGTTGTAGTTACCTTGCTGGCCTGGGTAGGAGTCTACTTTGTGCGTTAGCGGCTGACATGTAGGAACCAGTTCACCGAGTCAAGACTCACTGCCATAGTTGTTAAAGTAGGTCGAGGGAGTGCCGGGGTAACCAGGCGTCTGGGCACTCTGAGGACTATAGGGCTGGTTGGGGTCGAACTGTTGAGGGTTGGGCGTCTTGTCCTTGCCCCACTACACATGAAAAGTCAATAATGTCCCCGTCCAAGATCAAGGGCAATCACTTACGCTGCACTTCAAAGGCCGGCCATTGACCTGATACCCGTTGAGCTGGCAGATCGCCATGGCAGCGTTCTCATGAGTGTCCATTTTGATGAACGCAAAGCCGCGGTCGGCCTGGAAACGAGACTCGACAACGTAGCCGAAGTTCTGGAAAAGAGGCACAAGGTCGTTCTGAGTGGTGTAAGGGGTCAAGTTGCCGACATAGCAGGTCGTCTGCCAGGCAGGGGTCTGGGCGACGATCATGTCATAACTGTGAACTCCGTGGGTAGGGAAGTGGTGGTGTCCATAAGGAGTAGTGGGAGTAAGACCCATCTGCTGCATGGCTTGCTGTTGGGCAATGGAAGGCTGACCCTTCTGGTTGGCCCAGTTGCAACGAATGGCACGAGATCCGAGCCATTCGCCATCCATAGAGCTCAGAGCCTTCTCAGCATCGGGACGGTCACGGAAAGCAACGAACCCATAGCCGCGGGAGCGACCGGTCTTCATGTCCCACATGACACGAGCCTCGGAGACGGAGCCAAAGGCAGAGAAAGCCTGAAGCAGAACCTCGTCGTTGACTTCGTTGGAGAGATCGCCGACAAAGATGTGGAAGTGGCCCGAAGTGTCCTCCTTGTTCTGGTTGTTGGACTGGTAGGCCCAGTTGACACGGATTTCCTGCATGGTTTCCGGTGGTCAGCTCTGCTCTATGGGATCATGGCCAAAGGATCGTAGCATAGAATGGGCGAACTTACGGACTGGTGCACGCGGCGACCGTTGAGCGTCTGCATAGCACGCTCAGCCGCGCCGGGGTCATCATACTCAACGAAGCCGTAGTTGTAGCCCTTTTGCTGTTGTGCATCCTGGACTGTTAGCGGAATGTCTTGGGCCTCAAGGACTCGAACTGACAGCCTCAACAGGCCGATGTGAAAAATGAACTAACTCGCGGCTGCTCGGAGCCAGGTTTACCCACGTTCTTGTCGGGAATGATTTTGACGTTCTGGACATGGCCAGTAGTCTCGAAAATCTGTCTCAAGACGTCCTCGGTGACTCTAGGGTCGAGGCCGCCAACGTAGAGAGCGCGCTTGTTGGGCTCGGGGGCGGCGCGGCGGCCGAAGGGGTTGCCGGCGCTGGTGGGCGACATGATGCCGCTCGTATCACCGTTCCCACCCATGGGCGACGTAATCGCCGTAGGGATGGGATTGGTGTTTTGCGGGATGTGCAGCGGCGGAGGAGGCATGTGTGCGGGATTCGAGTTGTTGTTTTGACCGTTCTCGTAGCCGGGCGCACCTGCGTTTGGTTGAGGTGGAGGGGGGAGCTGTCCGGTGGTGGGAGGCGGGCCAGCGTCAGCCATGTCGGGAAAATGGTCGAGGAGGTAGAAATCAACGAGCAGCGGCGATGGCGATGATTGGGGGAGGAGCAGCGCAGAGACCCTCCTTGGCGAAACAGGCCCCACTATGAGCAGCTGTTTTGGAACGATGGGGTGAGTAGAGGTAGTGACGGGATCGTAGACGACTACGTGAGCGTCTGCGACTGCGATTTCCAGCGGACTTTTTGACTGGAAACTGAATGAAGCTTGCAAGGAGGAGAAAGACCCAACCGATCAAACTCGGGGAGATGCAGACTTCTTATTGCAAAAAATTTGACCCCGCGCGAAAGATGCGACTGAAGAAGATTGCTCGAGTCTCGGCCACGTTCTTGTAGCTCGTTTTAGTTACAGGCGGGCGGGCGCAATGCGGTAGCGCAAGATGGGATGGCAAACGGAGGCCGTTCGGTGGAGCGGACTCGCTGAGAGTAGAAGACCGTTGTGTGCACAGACAAAGTTTGCGCCCACGGGATGGAAGGAACCTGGACGGCCAACGTCAATGGAACTGTCGACGATGGCTGAAGATTCCGGCGCGTATCGATAGCCTAGATACGCGATCGTAATGAGCCGGCGACAGCAACTGAAGCCAGGGACGATGACGATGCGGAGACGGGGGACGAGGATGGCTCGATGCGAACGGTGGAGGACAGGGATGATGGGTTGGTGACGGTCAAGTAGAATAATCGACAAGGGAACTAAAAGAAGAAGGGGAATTGCAGTGATGACCTGAACCAAACAGTGAGATAGTCAAGAAAGACGGGATGAAATGGAAAACGGCCGTAAAACCAAAAGGAGAAGCCCCGAGATTCACAACAGCCTGTCCGAAGAGATGACTTGTCTGGGACTCTTCTGCGATGGTGTTGTTCGGTGGGAGAAGGTAAGGAGAAGGGGGAACTTTTGGAGCTGAGAAGGAGCCTGAGAGCGAGACGGGGGGAGCTTTGAAAGTTGCGACGAGGAGGGGAAGACGGGGGGGATTTTTGATGGTGCCATCGTCCTGGGATTGGCGGGCAGGCAGCCACTGAGACGCGAGGAAGGGGACAGAAAGACACCTACCTGTGCAGAGCGGAGGAGGGGCGGGACGAACTCTAGGTTGGATCACGGGCTGACCGGCCGATTCGATTCGCATCCGTGTGGACGGGCACAAGCGACAAGAGTATAAGACTGCCCGTCGACGTCTTCCTCGGGGGCCGGATTCTCGTGATCAAACCTCCACTCTTTGATAACTCTACAGCCTACCGTAGCAATTTCAAAGGGAAAGAAACATGGAGGTCCTGGGTGTTTTGGTGTTGGCCTAGAGTCTGGAGAATCAAGGGATCTTGTGGTGGAGTAAATGGACGCCCCATGTGGTTCCTATCGACGGGACGTATCGAGACTATTGACCAGCGAGGCGCTAACGTAGGTACCTGTTTATAGCTTAATACCACAGATACAAGAAACCCGAAGTGATAGATATTCCCGTCCATCAACTTGCGTGTCGTCTGTCCATATTCTGATCATTTTGATCCTGAAGGCGGAACACCAGAGCTTAGTATGTACGGAGGGGTCGGGAGGAGGTTGTTGGTTCACGGCCCGGGGGTTGGAGGCAAGGCGCCAAGGTAGCCAACCACAGAGATATTGATCCTCAAGACGTTCAAGGTTCAGGCCTTCGGTTTGGTCCCCTCTTCCATTCTTCGAGATCATCCATGCGACTGTGCCGACCCTGGCATTGCCCCTCCCGTGTTCTTGGAAACGAAAGATGATTTTACCAGCCCTACAACCTCATCACGGGCAACTTTGTGCCGTTCTTCCATCTGGATGGTTTTCTAAAGAAGGGTGATGCAACGCGTGGGTAGACCGGGGTGATACTTACAGTAAATGCATAACCCGACTCGCCCTTCCTCTCATCAGTCCGCCCAACACGTGCCAATGGAGCACGACGGAACGGCCAGCTAGGCCGATCTGTCATCGCGGATCACTTTGACGCATCATTATATGAATAAGTGGTTGGCAATCTGTCCAGCAAAATCCCAATAGTATTACACATCACCCCTAGAAGGTTCGTTAGCTTGGTACTTACAAGGGTTTCTGACAGGGGAAGTAACAGGGTATAAAACCAATAAAATTACACACATAAGGCCTACAGATTTTAAATAATAATAATAGAAATACGGAGATTCGTTAATTTACCATACTAAAATCCAGGGTTCCCGAATACCACTTCGTAATCGATACATCAATCTAATAAACGGTATACCTACTATTTACAATAATAACCGCCTATATTCTTCTAAATATCGAATATACTAGCCGTAATAGGTAATCGGCTAGAACAACTTCCTATACCTTTTCGATTATTAATTTAAGGCTATTCCTAATCGGCCGGGTTAGGTATTTACGCTCAATCCAATTCTTTATCTAATTCTAAACGTTTTCAATAGGGTTAAAGTCTAATAAGTATAGTAGCTAAAGGATAATGTCTATACTAATAATATTATAGGGTTAACCCTATAACGGTTTATAGCAGCAATAGCGCCAGGTCTAAGCTAGAAATTAATTTATAGTTCAAATTATTATATAAAACTATTACAATATTCGTAATAATTTCAATCGTTATCGCTATATAATAATTGCGCTAACTCTATAGCGCTTATAAAACTATTATAGAATTACTAATTAGGACTAACTTATAAAGATTAGTTTTAAAATATACCCTTAAACCTTCTCCTTTCCTCTCCTTATATAATTACATTTATTCTTACCTACCTTATACCTGTCACGGCGTAACCAGAGGGCACGTTGTTGTACGACTTTGATTAACTTGGACTAAAGACAAGAAGTTGAAGAGGGAAGAAAACCTAGAAAGGAAGGCCCGATGGGGAGGACTGGGTTTTATACCCTGACTTCTAGGAGGCAACTAGAGCCAAGCCCAAAACCTAGAACCCTGTAAATAGAAGCCAACCCGTGAATGGGATCTATAGTAGGAATCCATAAATAGAATCCATAACGGCTAGTACCAACCGTCACATTCCCCCCCCACGCAACAAACTTCTATCCCGGAAGCGTCCGATAACTAATAATACATATAAAAATGGAAAGTATAGCTCATTAAACTTAATCCTCCCAAAGCCGTAGCCCTAGGTTAAAGTTCTACTAAAACCAACCTCCAATGCTCATTCCTCCTCTCAAATCTACCAAGTTGAACAACAAACTTCTCCTCAAGAAATCATCCTCCAAAAACCAACTCCGAAAGTCGATATATCTATCTATCTTTCTACTGCTAAAAATATATAGTGATTTTAATTATCGAGACTTAATAAAGGCCTTGAATAGCCGGGGGAACTGTAACCGCTATTATTTAACTATAGAAAACTATATCGAAAGAAATAGATCGATATTAAGAGAAAAAGAGAGAGAAAGAGATAAGAACTTTCCTAGCCATACAATTCTATTAAATATTTAAAACACTATCTAATATTAAATTTAGAAGTAGATAGCGAATACTATAATCCATTTTATTAGAGACTTCTAATACTTTAGTACTAAAATGCTGCATTAACGAATAAGGTAATAAGAAGCTATCGATTTTAAAGATAATATTGAAAGTAAAAGAGTTAAAAGAAGCGAAGAAAGAAATAAAATAATAGGAACATTGCCGAAGAGAAGAGACCAAACGAGTAAATTATATATCTTAAAAATATAATTCTATAAAGCTCAAAGAGCAAATTATATATCGGATACTATAAATTTAATAAAATTAAGGTTTAATTTGAGGCTCTATTCCTAAGTATTTAATTTAATAATAAATTGAAAATAGGAGATATCGAAAAGAGAAGAAAAGAGAAGAGACGGCGTTAAAATCCGTTTTATATACTAATATTAATATTAGATAATAGGGGTACCGGATTATTAGTAAAGAGAGGCGCCGCGCTTATAATTATTAGAACGATAAAGTTTAGTCGTTAGGAATAGTAAAGACTAAATATAATAACTAGAACCGCGGTTCGATATTATTATTATTTACACTCCAATTAGGGCAAGCGAATAGTAAAGAAAGGAAATAAATAATTTAGAATCTAAGCTCTACTTAAGGCTCAAAACCTAAGTAAATAGTTAAAGCTCTACAATCTAAAATCCAAGTAAATAGTAAAGGTTAAAGCTCTAACCCAAGTGAATAATTAGGGTTAAAATTCTACGTATAAAGATATTAATAATAATAAAATAAAGTCGAAAGTAATAGCTTTCGACGGTTTTTATAATTTTACTCGCTATAAGCACCCGCTAAAAATAATCTCTATTGTTTATATACCGGTTCAAATTTAATTATAAGGCGCAAAACGGACGGCCCGTTCTCGTAGTTTTTAAGACGATACTACTACTATAAAAACGTCCAAATAATTAGATCTAATTTGTAAGTAGAGGTCGTTGGAAAATAGATAAGGAATTAGTATTAAAATCGTTAATTAGATTAACTAAGTATACGAATAGAATAGCCGTTGAGAAATACCCGCCCGGTTATTTAATAAAATTAAGGGGACGCGAAAATACTAGTGTAAACAAAGCTGCGCAAGCTAACTTTTTAATACAAGTAATTTCGGCGATTCCGGACCGGTACAAATAAAGCTACGCAAACTAATTAGGTCGTATCTTAAGACTCTAAGTCGTCGTCGTCGTCGATATCGGTAAAGAAGAGTATTATTTACGACCCAACTAATTTCTATTTATAAAACTAATCTATAAAAGAACTTCTTATAATGTTACGGCGTAACTAGAAGGTACGTTGTTATACGACTTTGATTAACTTAAACTAAAGACAAGAAGTTGAAGAGGGAAGAAAACCCAAAAAGGAAAGCCCGATAGGGAGGACTGGGTTTTATACCCTGACTTCTAGGAGGCAACCAAAGCCAAGCCCAGAACCTAGAACCCCGTAAATAGAAGCCAACCTGTAAATGGGATCCATAGCAGGAATCCATAAATGGAATCCATGACGGCTGGTGCCAGCCGTCACAATACCTTTATACTATAATAATTAATTATACCTTTAAATTATCGCGTTTTACGTATATCTTTTTCGACTTTTAAAATCGTACGGCGTTTAATTATATAGTCTATCCCCTACATTAAAATCGCCGTCAATTATAAACCCTAGTATATAAAATCGCTTCGTTAAACCGCGGATTTATTAGAACTATAACCTAAACGCGGATTAATTATTACAATTATACCTTCTTATTACTATAATCCCTCTATATTATTATAAAACTATATAGTAGAAAATAATAATTATAATTACGACTACTACTTTACTAGTAGTAATAGTAATAATTTCTACTTATTTAACTACGTTATACTTAATTTAAGGTTTAAATTTAAATTTAATATTTATAATTTGGGTATACTTTCCCAATTTTTTAACAACGAATTAATTAATAATACAATTATTATAAAAGTAGTACTATTTATTTTGGACGTTATTTTTAATATTTAGAATTTCGTTACTAGTATTATACTCGATTTCTACCCCTCTCTTATACTTAAAGAATATTAGGAAATCGCTATTAGTATTAGTTAATAGCCGGCGTTTCGATTTATTATTAACGTATTTAGCCGAATATTCGCCCGAATCTTTATTAATTATAATATTATCGTTATAGAATATTAATAAGTTTAGTAGTAATATTAGGAAGTTTAATAAATTATTACTACCCTATACGAGTAAATTATTATTATATTTTTTAATATTCCTTTAATAACCCTTATTATTTCTAATAAAGGCGTTTTAATTACGCCTATAGGAATTTCGATAACCCTTACTACTCGCTTTCCTAAGTATATTATCGAAGACCCTCCTATTTTTATTAGTAAAAAGAAGAATAATATTAAATATTATAATACTTTCTACTTATAGCGCTATTAAATTGAGGCCGCTTAGGAATTCGATATAGTTTATTTTCTTAACGAGTAAATTAAAATTGTAAGGGCTATATTCTATTTAGGATTAAATTTACGTATAATATTTAAGGGTAGTTTTACTAAAATTAAAGAATTCTTTATTAATTCCAATTAGTAGTTATAGAAAATAAGCGAAATCTTTTTCTAATATTTAGTAAATCGGTACAATAATATAGATATTAAATTAAATACCTATAAATATTTAATCGACTTCTATTAAAGCAGTATACCGTTCCTATACTTCGAAATCGAATTTATTAAATTTATAAATAAATATAGTTTTATTAATATTATAAAAGTTTATTACTTTTATAATAAGATTAATAAAAAGCTTTATTAAGCCTTAATTTCTTAGGATTTCCCGGATAACGACGAATATATTAAATAGTTATAATTAATTAAAAAGGTCAATAGGAAGATCGAGGACGCCGAATATTATAATAAAATTATAGCCGGCTTTTCGATTAATTCTATTAATAAGGGCGGCGGTAGCGGCTCTAATAGTAATAATAATAGCGGTAATAAATCTATTCCTCCTACTTCGGCCGATAATAGAATAATAAATTAAAGAGGAAATTAAATAGATTTAAATATAACGAATTTATTTACTATATTCGACCTAGAAGTTTTTAGGGAGTATAGGGAAAAGGGACTCTACTATTATTATAATTAGTAGGGATATATAATTTGCAATTGCTTTAATTCGATTAATTAGAATAGTAAATTTCGTATTAATAAGGTCCTTACTAGTAAAAAAAAGAAGAAGAATAAAGATAAAGGACGAAGAAGTCGGAGTAGTAAAAGAAATAGTAGGAGCGGATTAAGAGGCAGAGGAGGAAATATAGTAAAAGTCCGGGCTATTAAAATTATTAATACTAAAAAGCCTAATAAATCTACTATAAACGGCGAATATTATAATAATTAGGGAAATAAATAGCTTCTATATTTAATTGTATATAGAAGTTCAATTAGTTAACTATATTATAAAGAAAATAGAATCCTTTTATTAATTTAGAGGAGGTATAAATCCAATTATTAAATAGTATTATTCCTCTAAATATAATTCTATTATTTATATATATAATTATTAGTACGCGTAAAAACTATTATATTACCTTTATTAATAATAGGTATTCTATATATACTTTTATCGATTATTCTTTCGTTTAAAAATATAATTTCCCTTATTTTCCATTATTTTATCCTAAAAAACTAATACTCGTAGACGGTAATATTAAAGGCATTATTAAAATAGTAGTAAAAGGAAGGTTATAAATCGGCTACTACGAGGAAACTATTACCTTTTTAATATACGACTTCTATAAGAAATACCCTATTATTTTAAACTATCCTTAAATAGTAATTTATAAACCGTATATCGATTATAAGAACGGTAATATATAATTTAATTATCCTAATTACTATAACCGTTATTTGCTAATAAATTTCTCTAACGATTAAACGGAAGCGTTTCGGACACTCTCTAGCCCTATTTCCGTTATTATTACTTATACTTATAAAAAAGTACCTCTTCCCCCTACTTTTATTAAAAAGGGTATTATATTATTTATACTTTATAAAAAAGGTAGTATTCTTCTTAAAAATAGTATTAATATTATTCCTAGGAGTTATTTCTATAAGGAGGAAATCTTAAGGGCAGAGGGTAAGAGCCCGCTTATTAAGGGATTTTAATTTAAAGATAAAGGACCCGAGGAGTAAACTTCTACGTTTAAAAATAAAGGAGAAATTTTATTAATATTAATTTTATACTACACTCTTATTAATTATTAAATAGGGGCGAAAGTTAAATTTATTATTAGTATTATTATAATACTAATTAAAATTAAAAGGGATATACTATATTAATTTTATATTAAATTAGGTAGGAGGCGTATATTAATAAGGGATTATCGAATATTAATCCGGTTTAATAAACCGGTTAATAATAAGGTTAACCTTATAGATATTCGCAAATTAAACGCCGCTACCTTCAACTTTATTTATAAGAGAGATTAATTCTAGCCGTATACGATTAATTATATATAATTCGAACGGCTAATAGTACTTTCGGAGTTTAGCAAAATAAATTTTATATATAAAGTAATATAAAATATTATTAAGGGGAGAGGGGAATAATATAAGAAGGACTTTCTACTATCCTTTTATAATTTTATTAATAATATAGCAAAGAAGTATAAATTTAATATTAAATAGGAAGTAATAATTATTATACGAGCGGTCGTATTAATAAGAAATTTTATAAAGGACGCCCCGCTCTATAAAGTAACGATTCGATACGTATACTTCGCTAAAATCTTAGAGGAAGATATATAGAAATTTATAAATAAAGCGGATAAATTATAGAGGATTAAGGAGGAAATTAGTAAAATATTATTACTTTATTATTAGTCCTACGTCGATACTTTTCTACTAGTATTAGTAAATTAATTTCCCCCTTACCAATTTTATAATTATAAGATCGAATTTTAATTAGGAGAGTAAGTATTATACGTTAGACTTAGGCCTATATCGCCTATCAAAGCTATTATTATTAAGAAGTAAATTAATAAGAATTTTAGGAAGAAGTTTATCCGGCCTTCTTAATTTACTTCTATAACGCCTATCTTATTAATAAAAAAACTAAAGGGCGGGGTCTATATTTACGTAAATTACCAGAGCGTTAATAATATAATATTTAAAACGTAATACTTATTATTATTAATTAAAGAAATATTAAATATAATTTATAAAGCGAAGATTTTTACTAAATTCGATATAATTTCTATATTTAATTATATACGGGTAAAGGAGGGCTACGAATAGTTTATAACTTTTATTATTTACTTTAGGCTCTTTAAATCGTTAATTTATTTATTTAGGTTATAAGGAACGCTAAGGACTTTTTAGAACTATATTAATAACATTCTATATAATATTCTTAACGTTTACATTATTATTTATTTAGATAATATCTTCGTTTATTTAAAAAATGAAGAGGAGTACGTTAGGTATATTAATAAAGTATTAAAATGGATAATCGACGCGGGTTTATAAATCGATATTAATAAATACGAATTTTATATTAAATATATTAAATACTTAGGGCTAATTATTACCCCGGGAAGTATTGAAATAGATCTAGAAAAAATAGCGGTTATAATTTCTTAAGAGGTTCTAAATACTAAAAAAACGCTATAGCGTTTCCTAAGGTTTATTAATTTCTATTATTAATTTATTAAATATTTCTCTATATTAATTAATCTGCTATACGAATTAATAAAAAAGGATATTAAAGATTAGGAGTAGAAGGATTACTATTAGCGGTTTTTCAAAGTATTAAAGAAGGTTTTTACAAATAGACCCGTTCTACGTATTTTCGACTAGTTAAAATAAATAATTATAGAAACGGATACGTCAAATTAGGCCTATAGAAGGACGTTCTTATAATACAATAAGAATAGGGAATTAAAACTAATTGCTTATTTTAATTAACAGTATTTATTAGTAAAATATAATTATAATATTTATAATAAAGAGTTCTTCGCTATTATTAAAGCTTTAGAAGAATAAAAATTAGAATTAGAAAGAATATAGAAGCCGGTAAAGATTATTACCGATTATAAAGGCTTAAAATCTTTTATAATTAATAAATAACTAACCCTAAAACTTATATAATAATTTTAATTCTTATTATATTTTAATTTTACTATTTAATACCGGCTAGACTCCTTATAAGTCCGCCCGGACGTATTAAATTATAAATTAAAAAACGTCCCGAAAAATGCAGGAAATAAAAGGCTATTAATATATAATAAAATATTATTAAATAAAAACGTCTTTATTAATAGGGTATTTATATTAGAGGAGGAGATTTTTATATTAGAAGAAGAGATTTTTACGGTCTTCGTTAATACTAAATATAATTACAACTTCGAAATTATAAATAAAACGTTAATAGACGACTTTATTATAAATTACTATAAGAAATTAACCCTTTTATAAAATGCGTAGGCCTATATATTAAATCTAATTAAAAAAGCGTAGTCGAAGGAAGTAAAGGTTAATTTTAAGAAGTTTTTATTTGCGGAATATTATATTATTTAAAGGCAGATCTACTATTATAATTCTATCCTCCTTAACTTTAGCGATATAAATATTTACTATTAATTAATCCGCTACGCTTATAATATACCGGGTATAAAGTATTTAGGGAGGGAAAAAACGTATAGCCTCCTCTTATAATCTTTCTTCTAATTAAGGATATATAATACCGTTAAAGTTTACTATAAAAATTATTTAATATATATAAAGATAAAACTAGTATAATATATATTATATAGGCTATTTAAGCTATTAGCAGTATTATTTACACTATAAAAAGATATTTTAATTAATTATATTATATTATTAATATTATATAAATAGCGAGGGTAAACATTTAAATACGTCGTTATAATTATAGACCAGTTAATAAAAATATAGCATTTTATTCCTATAATCGGTTTAATAGTAGAGGAATTAATTAATCGGTTTATCAAACGGATTTATAGTATTTATAGTCTACCTAATACTATTATATTAAATAGGAGTTCTCAATTTATTTTATAATTCTAAAAGGTATTATTAACGAGATTAGAAATTAAATTAACCCCTTTTTCTACTTTCTATTTAATTATTAACAGATAAATAGAGTGGATTAACGTTAAAATAAAAAGATATTTACGAACTTTTATTAATTAAGTATAAGACGACTAAATAAATTAATTCCCTATAGCGGAATTTACTACTAATAATCTCGTATTAAAAATAATAGGAATATTACCTTTCTTCGCCAATTATAATTTTCATTTACAAATAGGCGTAGAATTAGCCAAACCGTACCCTCTAAATATATTATAAATTTAATAGGATAAATATTTCAAAGCTTTAGAAATCGTTAATCGCTTTAAAATAATCCTAGATTTTATTACGGCTAAAGTAAAGGAAATTCAATAATAATATAAGGATAATACTAATACGAGTAAATTAAATACCTTATAATATAAAGTTAGGGATAAGGTTTTACTAAATATAAAGAACTTCGAAATAGGGAAACTATATACGAAGTTAATACCGCTCTGTAAAAAGCCTTTTAAAATTATTAAAATTTACAATTATACTATTATACTCCACTTATTAATTAATATAAAATATAATCCTATTTTCTATATTAGTAAGGTTAGACTTTAAATTAGAAGGATAGAAGGGGATGTTAAAGCGAATTATAAGCGGATTATAAAGCGGATAAATAATAAGAAGGATTCTAAAGAATAGGAATTTAAAATTATTAACGATTATTAGAAGAATTTAAATAATAGATAATAGGAATATTATATCGTATAAACGCCGCTATACGTATTTAATTAATAATTATATAAGAATATAGAAATATATTCGGAAGAAATTAAGAAGTTCTATAATAATAACCCGGACGTTTTAATATTACCGGCCTAAATTACCGCCGAAAAACGGAGGGACTATAAAGCGGAGGTTAGAGTAAATTAATAGGGCGGAAGAATAAATTAGCCGTTAGAGGTTAGGGAGAACGGATAATATAAAGGGCGGAAGAGGTTGCCGTATAGGGTAACGGCGGCCGTAGAAGTTTTTATAGTACAAATTAAACGATTACTAAATATTTCTAATATTTCATATATTATTAATTAATTATATAATTTCTTTTAGCCTAGGGTAATATTATAGGGTTAACCCTATAACGGTTTATAATAGCGATAATACTAAGTCTAAATTAGAAATCAATTTATAATTTAGACTATTATATAAAGCTATTATAACGTTCGTAATAACTTTAATTATTATTGCTATATAACGGTTACGCTAATTCTATAACGCTTATAAAACTATTATAAAACTACTAATTAGAACCAACTTATAAAGGTTAATCTTAAAATATACCCTTAGACCTTCCCCTTTCCTCTCCTTATATAATTATATTTATTCTTACCTACTTTATACCTTTACACCGTAATAAGTAAAGGCCTTATTTATAAATGCCTTCGTTGACCGAGAATTGTAAGATAGGGTATTATCCTATATAATAGTAAAAGACGAATTTTACTATTAGAATTACTATAAAAGAGGAAGGATATATTCTTAGTAAAACTTATTAATAATTGTACCCTAATTTTTATAATTCTAAAATATAAAAATACCCTTCTTATTACCCGTAAAGTAAGCCTAAAATATCTACCTTCGAAATTTAGATTTAATTTTAGCGAAGTCCTCGGCTTTTTCGTCTTTAAAGAGGGTAATAAAACGGCGGCCTTAATTAATACTATTAACCTATATTTTATTAGACGAAATTTAAAACTCCTATTCAAAAGGGGTAAGGCTAATATATTTTAAAGCGAATTCAAGACGGAAACGGCGGATTTTATTACTAAGGGGAAGCCGTATAAATTACTTAATATAGCGGACACCCTATACTTCTATTACCGTTTAAATCGTATATTCGCTGTATTAGTTAAATTCGGAAATACGCTTTTAGAATTCGTATTATAATAGGAACCTCTTCAACTTTATAAGAGTATTTATATATTAGAAAAGAATATCGAGTATAGCGGGCGGAACAGTAAGTAATTTACCCCCGAATTTGCAATAAAGGACAACTTTAGCTAAATAAGTATATTATACTTATTTATTTAATTATTAGAGATTAAATACCAATAATCTCATTTATAAGAGTACTTACTTTATAGTAAAATTTATAGTAGTAATAATATCCTTATATTCTATTTTAATATAAATACGTAATACTTTATATATAATATATTCCTTATAAGTAATCGGTACTAACTTTCGTTTACCCTAGGGGGATAGTTAATTAGTAAATAATAATTCAACGGGGTTAACCGACGATAAAAAAGAGGTATTAACCCCTAATAACAGCGATAATAGGGGTTCTTACAACGGCGATAAGGGTAATACGCAACCGTTATTATAATAAAAAGGAGTAAGGCCTTCGAAATTAAATAATAATAACTATAAACGAAATATTAGGGATAATAATTAATAATAAATAACGTATAATAATAATTTAAAAAGCAGATATACTAACCGGGTATAACGGCATAGCACGCCCTAATAATAAGGAAGATCTATATATTACATAGCAAATTTACCTTATTACCGTATTCGCTATAACCGTAATCTGAATCTCCTTCGTAAATAAAGTTCTTATTATTATTAATAACAATATCATTATCTTAATCTTAGTATTAATCCTCTTATTAAGGCGGAGGGTTGAAAATTTAAAGGAATTAACAGGGTATTAAAATCGTATAAAAAAAGGTTAATAAAAGAGGGTAGGTAAAAGAAGGTAGGTAAAAAAGGGTTATATATAAAAAAAGGTAAATTTAAAAAAGGGTTATACATAACTAATTAATTATTTATCTTCCTTAGCAGGTATACAGGTAAAATATTAATCTATACGGGAGTAAACTTAATCTATACGGCGAGCAAACTTTCGTTCTATAGTTTTAGATTTCGTTAATTCTAGTCGAAATCTAGTATTTAGGGGTCTTTTTAAGTACAATTGGGTAATTTGGGTAATTCTAATCAAAATCGTAATTTTGAAAAAAATCGTTAATTTACTCGTTTAGCTAATTGATCTTGAAATCTAATTGGCTAACTGCGCTAGGCTTCTACAACTGCCCTATAAATGCCCTATAAATGCCCTCTAACTTTACCCATTACAGAAGGTGGGGATGAGATTCTAGGTGATTCTAGCGGTCCTGAGCCAGAATAAAGGGTTTGTATGTAGCCTCCTATCAACTCTTTCTCACTTTAAAATCAGGCGATTTCAGCCAATCAAATCGCGTAGATAGACGTGTCCTGCCTTACAAACCCCCCTATCACCCCCTTGTAAGAAAATATAGGGCAAGAACCAGACTAACAAACCTTTAAGGGTCAATATGTATACTTTCTTCGGGAGCGGTCATGGCAGACAAAAATGACAAACGAAGGGGTTTACGGCAGCCGCCTTTTCGCACAATAGGTCGTTGCCTGCCGTGATAGTTTCCAGATATTGGCAGCTTAAACTAAACCTAGTCGAGCAACAATACGACCTTTATGTGTGGGGTTGAATCGAGTGGATTCGCAGAACTCCAGTTGTGTAACCGCTGAATGAACAGCAATTGGTGGTCAAAATGAAGCTTAAACGGACAGCCCCATCACAACGATTTGTTGTTGGATCTGTGTGAATCTGTCCCGGCCAGTCCCCTGGATTTCAACGAACGACAAGGCCAACTCGGGGAAGCACGCTGGCGGTCAAGGCACCCACGCTTCTCAACCCCACAAAGAGCCTCAACCGCGCGGAGGTTCCAGGGACCCCGACTGCACACTTCGACGCTAGAACTAGAATTCCAGCACCGGACACTGCAGAGCAGCTGCGATCATCTTGTGAACCGCGTAACATCCCGTCATTCTTCCATTACCATTTCTATTTCAAGTTCTATTCAGCATCTCCTCAACCTCAAACTAGAATTCCACCCGAACTTCGACACCCTTCACTTCCATCCAGTCTTTCAGAACCTTGACCCAGATATTGAACCTTCACCGGATCAGAGTCGAGGTCATAGTTCCATCGAACCTGAAAAGTCCAGAAACTAGATTCATCACAGACTCCATCCCTGATTGTGTGCTCGGAAAGCAACAGCGAGATAGGAACGTGTTAATGCGTGGACTCCCTTGACCCCGGAAGACCCCCTTTGTCTCCCCACCCTCGAACCAAACAATTCCCCGGAATTTATAGACGCCAACATCCAACTTCGGTGCGCGACCATTGTCACACCTCCGGACTAACAAGGTGCATCCGCTTTACCGCAAAAGAAAAGCAACTCAACCACAACCCGGCCAATCTTTACCTAAGAAACTTCGGCACACCACTCACCCTTTAACCCTCGCTTGCTTGCATCATCGGCTTGCAAAATGCCTGCCCCAGCCCCCACGAGGCCAAACCTCAACTTGGACGAGTTGGATCGACTGTACAACAATGTGGTAAGCAGAACTGGATCCATCTTCACATCCAACCGGGTCGGGCTAACATGGGCTGCTGTAGCTTGTTGAAACTGGAAAGATCTTCAAAGTCCTGGCCAAGGAGGGTGGTGGCTCGGTTGCCGAGTTGCCTGCTGCGAATACCAGCCGCATCCAGTACAATATTGAGGAGTTCAATGCCACCCTAGATGAGGTCGAGTTCGAGATCGTAAGTTTGCAAGATACTGGTTGACCTGAACTACGGGCTAACTTGGAGAAAAAGGTGCAAGCCAAGGCCGCCATCTTGAGGGATCTGAACAAAGCACGGGAAAAGCGCAATCCTCCGCCGGTACCGGTACCGGCACCAAAACCAGCGTCTCTCCCGGTCCCAACAGCGCCCATGGCTCCCAAGGCACCCAAGGCTCCAATGGCTCCAATGGCCCCCATGAACGTCGGCATTCCGGCAGGTCCCAGCCCCCCTCAACCTCAACCCGGAAAGCCACCTCTTCACAAGTCGGTGGCTCCCATTCCCGATATGGGACTCGATCTTACCGCGTCTCCCGTGGCCAAGCATTCCCCGAGCCCGAAGCTGGTAAAGACCAATCCCAAGAACTCCCCTCGGCCGGGTGCCGCCCGCCCTGTTAGTGCACCTCCGAAGAAGGATTCCAAGGTCCCGCCAGGTCAAGCCTCCCGACTAGCACATGCGGCAACCGCAGCATCACAGGCTCCCCGATCAGCAAGCGCAGCGCCCCAAGCCCCCCATCATCCAGCTCACAACGCCAAGTCCGCGGTCATTCATGGTGGGAATCCAGGATCTGGTCCGACCGCGCCGCCTAACCACATCAACATCCCGAACCAAACATATCAACCGGTGTCAGGGCCGCAACCGCCTCAGCCGACGCAAGGACATCAAGGGACGTTCCACGCTCCACCCCCTGCTACAGCCAAAGCCCCAGCACCAGCACCAGGAGCCGAAGCTCTCTTCACCAACATGACCTTCTCCCTGGCACCTGCCCCAGGAGAAGCACCGAAACAGAACCACCAGCCAGCCGCCAACATGGCCAATCCCCCAAACCCACCCGCTCCGAACGTGGGCCACCAAGCACCGGTCCCTCCGAACGCCCACACCAACAACGCCGCAGGCAACGGAGGAGGAGAGGACGCCAACATGTCCAACGCGGAGATCTTCGACTTGGGGTCAGGAAGCATGGACAACATGGAGGACATCAACTACGACCTGGGCGGGGAGGGTGGCGACAATAGCAACTTCAACGATCTCTACTTCAGCAGTGGTGGAGATGATACCACGCAGAACACGGAGTTCGACAGCTCGAATTACTACAACTTCTAGGAGGTTGTTTAGGATACGATCGAACGTCAGTTGAAGAAGCATTGGATAGGAGCCGGGGAGGATGTCGAGGCAGAGGAGTTCGGTCAGGTTGAGAAGGTCACTGAGGCTTATGACGACACTTGAACGAGAAGGATTTGATATGGAAAGAGAAGAGAGGGGGCTAAAGGGATATGGATGGATGGCGTTCTCATGATGGCTTTTTTTAATGGGGTAAATACGATACGATACGATACCACTTGGGATTTATGCGTGCTATTGGGGACATCTTTACAGCGGCCTCGGCATGTCTGAGGGCGAACGCATTGCCGACGAGCGATCTATCTGAGGAGGGGGGATGGCGATGGGACGTAATACGTATTATATCGGTATGGCATAGGATGCAAATACGGTCTGGAGAAGGACGACTTGATGGCTATCCTTGGGTGATAGTAGCGAGATGGGAGAATGAGACTGGTGGCCTATCAAACTAAGACAATCATCATTGATCGGGTAAAGAAGGTGAAGTAAGCGCCTTGATGTTGTGTAGCAGGATGGTTAAACGAATCGCCAAAGGAGACCACCCGAAACTACTCGTCTCTCACTACCCACTTCGTTTTACTTCCCGTCAACCATCTGGCCACTTCGCGCAGCACTTCCAATTTTCTCGTCCCCGTTGCCCACAGCTCACTGTTTCTGAAGCATCTCAATGGGAACCGCAAGGATGACATACAGAAATTCCTCACCTCAAGTTGCATACCGTGCGGTCAGCTGGCATCACAGAAGTAGAAACCCCTTGCTAGCGTTTCCTCCTTCTCTTTATGCAATAGTGGACGGGTAAATATAAAACTCGGTGGCTCATGAGTGAGCCGTCCAGATAGAAGCTTTGGAACCAAAACTCAACGTGGACTCCCCTTCTGTGGAGTGGAAGCTGAATACATTCGCTTGAAAACACACAACTCTGTACCCATGGTTGTCTGTATGTATGGATGTCCAAATCGTAGATGTCAGTATAGTAGGAAAGAGGACATGTAAAGCGACGCCGCTTTGGGGCCGATGGACATCAGTTTCTTTGGCCCGCATACGCATGTTTTCGTGTGCTGTCCTCAGACAAGGAAGATGTAGTTGGGAGACATCATCCAAGCTCTTTCCGGTGTTTCAGGAGAAGCTTTGAGGAAGTGCAGGGTAGGTAGACGACACACATCACAACCATACGAGACTGAGGACGTAAGACGATGTTATGAAAACGCATATCCATTGAAAGAGTCACAAAGGAATCGACATGTTGTATTGATGATCATTTCTCAGTCTCATCCTTGAATTCCGTCGAACCTACAGCGCCCACCTCTACTGATCACCCATCTGCTCCCGTCTCCCGTCTCCCGTCCTCTACCGATCAGGGTCACCGCCAACGGCAAGATCATGATCTTGATCTCGACCTCCCATTTACTTTGCTAAACCATCATCCTGTTAGCGAACCACCTACTCTTGTTTCCATTTCCGTCCGTAAAAGCATGTTTTGCTTTAACAGCTTGTTCTTGGAGATTCTCATGTCGATCACCCGTAGATCACCCCTTCAACGCTCTTTCATTAACTACCCTAAACCCACCTCCTTGACTGCTAAGGAAGCTTGTCCAATTCAAGCATTGAGCTAGACAAGCTAAGAAGGGATACCTTCGTCATACCGTGTGTATTTCTTTATCATTGTTTGCAGTGTCGGTACCTGCTCGACCTGCTGCATCCTATGCGTATGTCATGGTATGCCATGCCATGCCATGCCATATCCTGTCCTGTCGAATGCAAACGTGAAGGGCGATTAGATGTTTTGATACATCCGACGTCAATGTGAGGAACATTCGAAGTCTGCTTTGAGACGACACATCAAGAACCGTTGTCACCTGTCACTCACATGACGATGATCCCTTCTACCGTGCAACCCTTCCACAGTTGCCAGTTTAATCTTACACTCCATTAAACAAGGTTACATTTAGATACCTACCTTATTTCGGTGTTACACGATCTCTCTGTCCGAGTGTCCGAGTGTCAGTAGATTCAGTTGCTCAGGAACATATTGATTCACCGTTCCCATCCCTGCTTGTGCACCATTACCATGTCCTTGCTTTCCGTCCTTCTTCCTGGCCATTTCATCAGCGCCTCCTAGAATATCACAGATTGAACAGCAGAAAAGACACTCAGTTTCTTTGAAATAACCAACACCAAGCTCAGGTAAGTGGTATTGTGCTATGTACACAAACAAAGTGTGTGTGTGTGTTTCCCCTTTCCTTGCTTCCTTCATGGTAGTCGTAAGTCGTTCCCAAGTACCGTAGAAACTCGGTAAACTGGCAAAACGCTAATGCCCCAGAAAGAGGTTTTTGGGGCATAGTACAGGAAGATCTGTAGCGCTCAAGTCCGAACCTGTGCTTTGAAACGCAGGCAAGATAGTGGTGGGCAGTGTTGTAGAGCTTTCACTAACTGAGCGGACATATGTGCAGACGTATGCTGCTTCCTGTGCTTACTGTCGGGCGCTCAAAGAGGGATAGCGTTTTGCCAGTTTACCGAGTTTCTACGGTAAGCAATAGTGGTGACATGAATGCAAAAAGGACAACAACGGGTTCGAACAAAAAAGAAAAGGAAAAACCAAACCCGCTGTATGAACACTTTGATTTTCGGCTAGCACCGGTTTGGTGAAAGAGGAAAAGCAGGTCAGACATAGAACAGAAAGTAAAAAGGGTTAGTTTGATGAAACGAGAAACCTATCCAGGCTTCATCGTCGCATCGGGTATTTCCAAGAAACCGCCAAAAAAAAAAAAAAAGAGTAAACAATAAACAACGAATGTGTCCGTCCGTCCGTTGATCCATGCCCGTCAACACCATTCCAATTCCAAAACCCGTCAGGAAGCCTTGTTTTGTTCGCCCAGCAATGCAATGTGAAACAAATTCGACCAATCATGCAGACGGGCGAGGCTGATTGTCGGTGGTAGCATTCGCTGTCGTCGCTGCCGCCTTTGACTCCAATTCCCTCCTCTTTGCCAGTAGACTCTTGAAAGCACCCAAACACTGAACGAGCTCCTCCTCATTTTGGGCGCAAAATCGATAGCTCTTCTCATCCGTGATGATTTGCAAGCAATGGGCCTTGGACTTGCTCAGCGGATCGATGTCCACAACGTTGACGATTGAAGAGAAAGCGACGACGAAGAGAACCGAGTACTCGGATTCGTCCTTGTACAGAATGAGATTTCTTGGTCGTAAGACTGCCCATGATTTCTTCCATTGCTTGACGCCACGTTTACTGCGGAGGAATCGCAACCATCCCTGCCAAATAATCCGATCCGGATCTTGCTCGAGGTTGATGCCGCTACATTGGCTAATGTTCATCGCTCCTGGGGTCATGGGGGCACCCTGTGCCTGTGCTGCTCGTACTCGTGCTTGTGATACGGATTGAGACCGCGCAGTCAAACTTTCGATTGTTGCGCCCGGTATCCGTTGGAAATCCGAATCGGAGAAGTCGGAATGCGACGCAAGTTCTGTCCCCGACATTCCCGATGATTCAATGGCCGATGGACGTCGCCCGCCAGGAGACGCCAGGATCCGTACAGGAGGCTCGAGGGGTTCCGGTGAGCTCGAAGCAAGTCGTTCCCGATCAGCGGCAGCGGCGTAGTTGAGGTCGGATTGTCGTCGGGGAGGTGGGCTCGCCAAGAAAAGTTCTTCCTCTTCCTCCTCTATCCTGGCATCCTTCCTGATCAAGTCAACCCACTCCTGGGCATCCTGCAAAGTCGGAGCTTGGAAATGGAAGTTCTTTGCGGGCGAAAACAGGCCAAAGACATTTGGGCGTTTCTGCTTTGGGTCTTTGAGGAAAGTGACGGCCGTCAGATCCGACAGGTAGATTTTGTGTCGAAGCTTCTCCTCTTTATCCGATTTGTAGATGGACAGAGTGTTTGGGCGCAAGACGAGATAAATAGTCCTCCAAGCCTGTACCGCGACGGTGAGATACAGCCCGGTACTAAACGACCCCAATAACAAGCCAAAGACGTACCTTGGTTTTTGAGGTGCGCTTTTGCACATAACCGCTCTTGATAACACGGTCGAACTCGAAGCTTCCGTTCTGGTTGACGGGCGAAAATGTCTCGCCGGCAAGATTACTCCTTAGTCGGGCAGCTGTAGATGGAGGCGGCATAGGGATAGACGAAGGCGGGATGGCGACGCTGACGCGGCGACCTTGAGGTGGGGCGGTAGCCGAAGAGGCCGGAGGCTGAGTGTACATTTCGGTCATGATGGCGGATAGCGCATGTAATTCGATTTAACAGAGTGCTGCTAGTAATGATAGTAGTGATCGTGATGGTGAGTTTGGCGATGGTGATGTCGGTCAGTGTTTGTTATTCGTCGTCGTCGTTGGTAGCAGCAGCAGCAAAGGAGCGATGTGTTGTGCTGAAAAGGCGGAAGGGTAATAATGTAAGCGAAGGGCAACCCTCGACGGGATGATGGAGGAATTTTGAAGCCCAAGGGTAAGGACCGGCGACGTGCGTGAGGCGGCAGGTGACGAGCAGTGGAAGTGTGGAAATGGAAGCAGAAGCAGAAGCCGAAGCAGAACGAAGCAAGCACGCTCCACAGAAGACCTTGCTGCTACTGTACCGGGCAGATTACGGAGCAACTGAAGCGAGCCGAGCAGCCAAAATGCAACCGAACGGATGAAATGGTGCAGCAGCTGGCAGACGGACGGGAAGGTGAAGAAAAGGAGGATGCAGCTCACGGCAGCGATGCAGACCGGCGGGGGAATGAAATCGTGAGAAGCTTCAAATCATTCAGTTTGAGTTGATGAACCTGGGCGAGTCGGTTTAGATGAGGTCCGAAACCAGTGGGCAGTGTCCACCCAGGCCAGACGAGAATTATTACCTAGTCGGGGTGGAGACTCTGGAGCGTTGCCGGGGCGGCCAATCCGAGGAACGGGCTAGCAAATGGAAGCCCACGCGATGTGTGTGGAGGAGGATGAGTTCACCGAGTCCACGGGGCAGCAGGGTGCAAATTCCAGTGGGTGGGTGTGGGTGTGCCACAGTTCTGGTAGGTGCGACCTGAAGTTCCAGTGGCAGTTGACCTGGAATTAGGTAACGGATGCACACTTTCCAAGCTTCTTCAGGGCAACCGACCACACCCTCCCGTCCCGTCGTGCTCATCCGGTGGAAATATCAAAAGTTCTTTCCCGGCTCGGGTGGTACTTTGTTGATGATGAGCAGAGGCTGAGCTCGCCGTGCCGAGACACTTTGAAACAGTTGAGGATGGCTTGCAGTCAACCTTCAAGAGATGGGGGAGGCACGGCAATGTTCAAGTGTATCCCATATCAGACTTGAACCAGGGTAATAGTTCTTGACAAGGTAGACGACCATGTACGTGATGCTAATGATGATGGTGCACGGTGAGAATTGAATCGATGTTTGATATGATGAAGCAGCATAGCGGTACGTACCCTTTGAGGGCCACAGGTGTCGGGCAGGTGCCATGTTGCTTCGATGACCTAAATTTAAGCAACAGAGTAACAGACGGGGGTGCCTGGGCTTGCTCTTGTTCACAAACCTTCGATCAATGTGCAGTATCGAAATGAGATCCGCTATCGGCTGGCAATCCAGATCCATCAAGGGCATCAAGTACCGAGGATGCTTCATCTGGTGTCACCGAATGAGTGGTTGTCGCGCATGGGCGGCAACGAGGACTGCATAGGCCAGCATTGTCCTCGCCGTCCGAGATGGTTTCAGAGGTCCAACAAGTGCGACACATCCAGGACATCCAGAAGCTGGAGCCGAACGTTTGAACGTTGACGCTTCCGTTCGTTGGCCGCCCTTCCCGC
This sequence comes from Neurospora sp. CHS-2018c, assembly GCA_009806235.1. Taxonomy (NCBI): domain Eukaryota; kingdom Fungi; phylum Ascomycota; class Sordariomycetes; order Sordariales; family Sordariaceae; genus Neurospora; species Neurospora sp. CHS-2018c. The sequence continues at coordinate 469,373 of RAPC01000001.1, forward strand.
CCACGATCCGAACGACTCCACCCAAGCAATTCAAGAGGTGGAGATGGCATGGGAGGGTGCAGATGCCCCTGCCTCTTTCTCAACCTCAGTCAACTTCCTCCCCTTCAACCATCACTCATAAGCGCCAGACGGGCGGCAATGGACTGCAGTCTCGATCGTGTAGTGGTCTACCGCATACGACACCATAATGGGCAATGGCGAGGCTAGAGGTACTATTGAGCATAGCTACCTCTAACAATACAACAATTCACACCCAATCTCGGCATGTGTCACAATGTACACAAATGCCGACCGGAGACCGGCGTCAACGACGGAGAGCGAAAACGATGGGAGACGAAACTAGCGGAGATTGCACGAGGAGCGAGATTGCCGACATCAAAACAATTGAGTTGAGGCATAATTACATATGGAGCACACGGAGCTACATTATGGAAACCACCTACTTACTGCCAACTGCGGATCCCATTCCACTTCCTGGTCGTTCCCTTCGCCCTGGGGTCTTCTTCTTCTTTGGCTTTTCGATCGAGGTCAATCGATTCTCCTTCCCCAGAGCTTGGCCTACTTGGCCGTCTTGGCCTGCTTGGCCTGAAAACACCATACCAAGAGAGAAACGTCGAAGAAGGTCTGGAAGCGACCGACCAAAAATGCCGAGATTCGGGGAAGCTGCAGTCTCAGAGAGTCTCGAGTGGGAGCTTTTTCTATCCATTTCTCATGGCAGTCATGTCATCCGTATGGATATGAGCTTCCGCGATTATTTGTATTTTTTGTTTATGCCTAGAGTTGGTAGGCGAGGTAGGTTATGGATACCCATTATCTCTTGGCTCATACTTCTTCTGAGCTTGTTCACAGCATCACTACAAGGAATCTGTTTGGTGACATGACAGTCACAGTCCTCAGGTTCTTGCCTTTGTGCTTGACAATTCGGGTCACCATGGTCACGATCAGAGTCGTTACTTCCCCATTTGCACTTCCAGGCGAGGTAGGTGCCTTCTGACGCTGGGGTAATGGCCAAGCCTGAGGTGTTCTTTCTTGCTCAAGACAAGTCATATGATGGGAGAAAGCCTTCAAGAGCATCTGAAGACTGCTGAGAGGAAAAGTCGAGCTCGCGTTCGACGTGACCATCTACACATTATTCACATCTGCTCACTCAATGCCTTCGCTGTTGGATATTTCCAAGTAATCATTACATACTCTTGTCAGCTTCTATTCCCCTCGTTATATCAAAACTTGCCTTATCAAATCATTCAGCAGCTGAACCACACCCGATCGTCTCACTTGCCCCAATATTCCCTTATGGACCCTAAATCCACCAAGGAGTCGTCTGGGTTTGTCAAGTCTGTCAAGTCCCGTAAAAACAGTACCGACCAAGTCAAGGTTATTGAAGAATTGCGTGCCAGCACCGCCGCCCTTGCGGTTGCGCGGCTGCTCCGTGACACAGGGGGTGAGATATCGATAAATATCAAGAAAGAGTTACCGAGTGACAAACACTATTTCCGATTCAAAGGCATAGTAGATGGTTTGCCCCAACATGCACTACCAACATGCGTGGTCAACATTGGGCGAGTTCCTAACATTCGAGCCCGCCAGGTAAGTCCTCCAGAATAACCACGAGAAAGCAGCGTCTGTTGAATCTACAGCTACTGACACCATGCGCTCTCATTTCAGCATGTTATCAGGGAGGCACTCAATCACATGCCTTTACCCGACGAGAAGGCCATACCTGAGCACTCCGTTTCACACTACGAAGTACGGGACTATTCACACATGTTTAACGATGGAACAACCATCGTCATTGAAAAGCTTCCCGGCTGCGGTACCTTGAGTCTTTGGGACTACATACGAGCCTTGGAGCAATCGAAGGACCTCGAGTCAACAATCCCCGCCGCCGCCAACCCCCTTAGGTATGATATTGGAAACTGGCTCGGGCATTTTCACAATTGGGGCTCGGAAGAACATGTGGTTGAGAAACTACAGGGCATTGTGCGAGACCCAGATCTCATCGACCAGCATTGCAAGTCCATCTCCGAGGAGCTAAACAAGGCCATTCATCAGCTTCCGAAACGCGCTCATAAAAGCGCTCATAAAACTTTGGACAAAGCCCTTGGCTTGATAAGGGCAAACTATGCCATTCCCGGGAAGAAACAATCGTTTCAAATTCTCAATGGCAATTTTGACCTATCCAGGTGAGCATGGCACGGCGCCTGTGTTGTCAATTACCACCAAAGGCACTGGGACTGACATGACCATTTTGTGTAGCCTCCATATCATGTACTCCCCGCTTGATCAGCGGGATGACCCAAGAGAGGTGCCATCTGTTTACGTTTCCGATTGGCGTGATTGTCGTGAAGGACATCCTGCGTTTGACCTCGGTCCATGGATGGCTGACTTGGTTGTACTCTACAAGCAGAACATCACGCTCGCGGGTAATGTGGCCCGGGGATTCGTTCAAGGATATTTTTCCAAAGTCAGGAAAAACAGTCACCCGGGAAACAAGTTCACATTCCATGTCCTGGTACACATTGGAGTATGCATGATCATACGATGCCGTGGCCTTTCTGAGAAAAAGAACGATGACACCGGCAAAGACAGGAATAACGGCAAGCAAAAAGGAGACAGCAATGTCGACGGCCACGGTATCAGTAATGGCAATGGTAACGGCACTGACAATGACAATGGCGATCCCAAACACACGACGAAGGGTAACAGCAATCGAGGAATATTCAAATACGGACTCCTGATTATACATCACGCGCTACGTGAAGATAGCAAATGGTTTCTGGATAAGCCTCTTCTATGCCATCTTTTTGGATTATCTTCTAAACCAGGACACTCTGGGCCCGACAAATGGGAGTTAGCCAGGAAATCCGCAGAGAAGAGTGGTGAATCAAGTAGTGACGTGAGAGAAGAAGGTACTTACGATCCTTGGGATTGGCATGATTTGGGTACATATACACTCTGAGGTTAAGGGAGTATAAGCGATTCACTGTATACGCATACACAGTCTCTCATAGCATAATTTTTTCAATTTTCAAATAGCGATCATTGTTCTCTCAGTCGTTCAGTCACTCACTGGCTGTGCCCTTCAGTTCAAGTTTTAAAACAGCTGTTGCCAGTGCCGAACGTGATGCTTGTATAACTACCGGAAGTATGTATTAACGACAGCATTCGCTGAAGAGAAGATTCAACGCAAGCTTGACTACGTTTATGAGCCCTATGAGTTATAACACAGCTCCTCGGCAACTCTACGTACTGACAACCCAAACAACAATCCCAGAGCCCCTTTTCAGGGGATCATCAACACAAAACCCTAACCCTTAGCAGTAAGCTCAACCTGTAAAAACTGCACCTGCAACAACAAAAAGTTGGAAGAATGAGCACTCATCACATGCAATCGCTTTCGAGTGACTCAAACCTCACAAAACCAACATCGCCACGTTGCTCATCTACGGCCCAATTTTTTGTTTTTCAAGGATTATATTCCGTGAATTTTGAAGGGCCCCCATACCGAAGACGCCGGACAAAATCTTACCAGCAACATCGATCAGTCACCCATCCTCAACCCCCATTCACCCAAAAGATCAAGATGGCCTCAACATCGCCACCACCTACGGCCTCTGAATCCATTCCATCCACCACCACAGCCACAACAACCAAACCCTGCGCCAAATGCCGTTCCAACCCCGGAACCCTTGACTCCCGCGGCCAACTTGTCTGCCGGTTCGTCTCTCTTCCCCTACCCCCCTCATATCCCTTTCTCCTCCCCCCTCCTCTCATATCCCCTCTTCCCCCCCCTTCTTTCCTCCCCCCATCTTCTCCCCCCATATTTCTCCCTCCCCCCTTTCCAACCCCAGACTAACCCCCCTCCCAGACTCTGCTTCCAAAAATTCATCTCCCAAAAATGCATCAAACAAATCGGTCTCCTAAACAAAGACGTGCGCTCCGCCTCCTCTTCCTCTCTCTCCGCCTACCATACGTCTCAAAAAAACTCGGGCCCCCCGCAGGCTTCTTCCCGTCGGTATTTGTTGGGACTGAGTCTGGGTGCCAGCTCAGCGGCGTTGTTGGAGTTGTTGAATGAGAATGTGGAGTTTCAACTCTCAAAGGGGAGGAATGCGCCTTTTGAGTTGGGGGTTGTGCATGTTAGTGGTGTGGGGAGGGAAGATGGGAAGGGGAGGGAGAAGGTTGAGGGGTGCGTGAGGAGGTTGGGGGAGAGGTACCCGAGGTTTGAGTTTAGGGTTGTTTACCTTGAGGAGGTTGTGGGACTGGAGACGGTGGATTGGGAGGGGTTGGGGTTGAGGGATTTTGCAACTACTTCGTCGCCCCCGACAGCCGGGAATGGGGTTGGGACAGGAAGCGACTCGTCGACAAAGGCCGAGAGGTTAAGGCAGCTATTCGACAACCTCCCCTCCACCACCTCCCGCACCGATCTCCTCCGCCTCTTCACCCGGCACTTACTCATCGCCGAAGCGCGCAAATCCCACTGCCACGCTTTGCTATTGGGCAGCAGCACCACCGCCTTGGCCGAGTTGACGCTGTCCGAGACGGCGAAGGGGAGAGGGTTTTCGTTGCCGTGGCAGATTAATGATGGGGTGTTGGGTGTTCCTTCTTTCACCAAGTCCAAATCCAACTCCACTTCTCCCTCTTCCTCCGCCGACGCTGGCAAGACAAAGACGGAGGAAACAGGGATACTAATCTACCACCCCCTCCGCGACGCTCTACGAAAGGAGTTGGTTACTTTCACGAAACTTAGCGGCGAGCCAACACCGATTGCTGATTTGCTTCCCGAGACGGATTTGTCCACGACAACGGCGGCGGTGGTTTCGCATAAGGATTTGAGCATTGAGGAGGTGATGATTAGGTATTTTGCGGATGTGGAGGAGAATTATCCGAGTATTGTGGCGAATGTGGCGAGGACGACGGGGAAGTTGATGAGGTTGTTTGAGGGTGGTGGTGCTGGTGTGGACGGAAATGGGGATGAGGGAGCTAGCAGGGTTAAGGGAGAGGGAGAGGACGAAAGCGAGGAGGAGGAGGAGGATGATAATGAGAGGCTGTGCGGGCTGTGTAATATGCCGCTTGATGAGTTTGGGGATGAAAGGTGGAAGGGGGAGTTGGGAGAGGATAGCTATCAAGATGTTGTGGTGGGGAATGGGGGAGAGAAGAAGACGAAGCAGAGGATATGTTATGGGTGTGAGAGGTCGATTCGGGGGTAGTGTACAGTGTTTAGGGCTTGGCTGTGAGAGGAGGAAAATAGACCGGCCTGATCATGACGAGATACCATTAGACATTTTGCAAGATCTCGATAAGCTACAACACTCTAATGTGTGGTGTTTATTCAACACTTTTCCCCCCTCTCCATGGGGATTTGCCGATCCTCCATCGACCGATAGACGTTCATAAGCGTACAATATTCTTCGCTTTCATACACAAGGCAAGCCCCTGCCTGCCTGCCTGCCTTTCCTTTCCGTATTAACGCCAAGTGCGCCGTGCCTTGCCGAGAGTCCTGTCAAACAGGGTTGGTAAACCCATCCACACTTGTACCATCCTCAGTGTCTATTGTTTGGTTCCTAGAGTTCCCTTGTAGCCTCCTCTTCCTTCCCCAATTGTCCTTGGCTCCGGACTATGCACTGTGATGGCGCAATCATGGTACCTAACCCATACCCGCACATCAACCCTTGTTCAATCTCGATCTTCCGAACGACTTCTCCTGCAATGGTACTAGTATCTCCCGCCGTTGCCATCGAAACCTCTGCCCTTCCGGTTGCGTACCAGCTGGTCGCTATAGAGCCCGCCGGTGCCGCCACCATTCATAGCGGCCGGTCCCCTAGGCGGCTGCCGTCCGTTGCCATTGGCCATCAGGTCGTCATCCTCCATAGGGTCTTCGAAGCCCATAGTTCCGTCAATCAGATCGTCCTCGGGATAGTAGTCGTTCGAGCGTTGAGAGCGGGGGCCGGTGGGGGCACGAGGCGGAGGTAGCTGGGAGGTAAGGGGATAAGTCGGACCGCTTGGTTTGTGGTACACACTAAGAACACGACCATCGGCCTGGGCAATAATGTTAGCTTCTCTGGGGCTGGGTCAAGCGGAATGGGGGTTAAACTGACTGTCTGCTTGTCAAACGTGGCAATCACATTGTCGGCACCCTCCTTGCTCTCAAACACAATCTCGGCGATAACAATCGGGTTGTGCTTCATGATACGACAGCTGAGTATTAGGCCGCCGATGGGGGTCATGGCGTTCTCGATATCGGCCGCTGTCGTTCCGGGAGCAAAGTTCTGCGCCATCACCGCAAAAGGTCCCGCCAGACCCCTGATTGTGAATCCCTTGCTGCTAGGACCCGTAGGAACTGACGCAGCTGCCGGCCCCTTGGGGGCATTAGGAGGGGGCTGGTGGTGCTGTTGCTGTTGGTGTTGTTGCTGACGCCTCTGTTGACCTTGCTGCTTGCGCTGATCTGACTGCTCCTTGAACTCATTCCTAATGATCGCCTCCGCCATCTGCGCAGCCCGCCTCTTCTGGCGGGGGTTACCCGCAGGTCCAACATTTGGGTTGGTGATGCGCGCCGCAAGAGGACCAGGCTTCGGGGTATTGTTGGCGGACCTTGAGCCAGGACCAAGGTCAATGGTCCATGAGCCGACTTTCTCGCTGTTGTTCTTCGAAGGTGCCGACTGGGGAGCGCCGCCGCGTTGCTGGAACAGACATGAAGGGTCAACGATTCTGAGCGCATGGCGAAGCGATCTAGAGTGCCGCAAGGTGAGTGTTCAAGATTGAGAGCATACCTTCTTGACACCGGCGCGACTTGCGAGCGAACCACCAGTGGTCTGTCTGGGCGTAGAGACGGGCGTGCTAGTTCTGTTGAAGATCCTGGCCGCGAGGGCCTCGTTCTTTTTCTTCTCGCGGTCTGCCTGAATGAGCTTCTGGAAGTCTTCGGCGACCTTTCTGTCTTTCCCCATTGTGTCGGCGAGTTAAGGAATGCTGTACAAAGTGCGGTCGGTCGAAAGAGGTTGTTGAGGCGGGATGTCTAGTCGCCGAGATATGGTCGCGGATGGTTGTGATGCCGCAGGATGTGGACAGGATACGTCGATGGGTTATGGGAGTTGAACCTTGGTTGATGATGCGCCAATGCTTTGGAGTTTCCGGTTGGAGTTCGCAGTCTTTCACAGGGCAGCTGCGCGGGATGGGGACAAAGGTTCAAAGGTTAAGGTACGGGACGGTAAAGAGTGAGGGAGCAGCGGGCGCGGGAGGCGTGTCTCTATATTCTTTGCCGTGGGGTGTCGCGTCAGGAGTTTTGCTTCCCGCTTCACTTGTCCCTTGGTCCCTGCAACGCTGATCACTGCCAAGCGCCAAGCGCCAAGGGAAGCTCAAGCACAGACCACTGTGTACATACCTTGAAGTCCCGATAACCGCCGGGGTGCTGTTTCCTCACTAACATCAACCACACCACTCTTACGGTTTACTCCGTTCATCGCTTTACACGTAAGTAACAGGAGGAAGGAAGCTGCTGGGCGCAGTTGGCCTTGCTCCGCATGGTTGAAGTCACCGAGCTTAAGTGACAACTTCTTCTCGAGTCTCGACAATGGCTCCAACATATCACTCTTCTGTATCTTCTTCTGGCCGGCTGGTATTAGCCCGTCTATTGTTTTCATAGTCGAAGACCGGATGCCGGCGTTTTCAAAACACAATTATTTTCATTCTTTACCATAGATTCGTGTCCCACATGCGTCTTCCACATTGGCAGATCGCTTGGGCAGGAAGACGGGAGTTCCGTGTGGCACCATGTTCACAAGATTCAAGAACGCCAACGGTCCATCCAACTCGAAATCTGCAGCACTTCCGGCACTCAAGTCGTTGAGGGAGAAAGTCTCAAAATGTCCATTCACGCTGGCAATTCACCACAAGAGCGCCGGTCTGTTCGGTCGATTGACACCTCCGAAAGACGAAGGGGTTGAAGATAGGACACGGAAGGCATCTGGAAAAAGATAGTATCAACTCAACGGGAGGAGGAAGAGAGAACAACAGTCGAGTGCGAAGCATCCGCTTACCGACAACTTTGACTTTAACCGACTCAACAAAGAAGTCGATAACGGGAGCAATCCGGTTCAAATTCCTGAGGATAGCGCCCCAAGACTGACCCTTGGTAACACCCCCCAGTTATCCAACAGAGGACGTTTTATCCACTCCCTCCATCGCAAAGATGCCGTGCGCAACGCAATCGTTCCAGACGTAAGGATAGGGACCGCGACCAAAGAACCAGGGACGCATACGTTGGCCCAGGACACTCCTCCTGCCTTCTTATCGTTAAAGGCGCCTTCGATCTCGAACTTGGGTGACGAGTTGCCCTTACAGTTCATGTTCTACGAGCCTCGATTTCAAGGTTGGTCCTCGGCTGAGGCTCCCACGTTGACGATTCCGGAGTATACTAACATTAACCAGAACCGGAACCTGTTGTGCCTAAGATTTGGCAATACTTTGAGTATGTTCTATACAAAAAAACACCCGCGAAGTTCTGATTCGGCATACTGATTCTTCTAGGAACAGACATGTTCCAGGCCACAAATTTTCTCGCCATTTGAGCCCGATACAGTCACGGAGCCTAGAGTATTCATCGAGCCAAATGAGATCCTCAAACACCGAACTTCCGTCAATCCCAGCAGACGCATCGTTATCATACTTGGAAGAGCTTTCTTTGATGGCATCGAGAGCGAGACCATCCTCGAGGTTGGAAATTCTCTCGGATACAGAAGTTTGGTCGATCCCCGAGCATGAACCAAACCCAGCGCCTCTCCTGAGTCAAGAAAATGCGCCGAGCTCCGAGCATCCGTTGAACTCAAAACGAGATGATCCTCCTCAAAAATCAGAAAGCACATCAGAGCCGAGTCACCAAACAGAAGATCACAACACATACATTGGTGACAACAAGTCCAGCAATGACTTGACTGGAAAAAGCAGCAACCAAAACCCAGTCCACCCGACGTCCACGACCAAATCAAACAACCCGCAGCCATCAAAAGACGGCTCAACCACATCCGACGACCCCTTCGAACTAGACGTTCCATACCACTTGTTATTCTCTGCCGTCAACTCAGAAAACAATGACAACACACCACCCGAAACACCAAACCCAACAACCCTCGTCAAACTTTCCCCTCCCTCTCCCCCTCCAACACCCCCTCCGCCAGCGGAATCCCCCTCCCTTGACGCCTTCCTCTCCCAACCCGTACCAAGCAAGTACCTCCCCGTCAACGCACAACTGCCCACCAAAATGACCTGGCTCGACGTCCTCTCTTTAGCACAGAGCGTCCTCGCCTCCCATGAGGAGGAGGAGCCCGTCATACAGAGCAAGGTCAATCTCTTTACAGTCGCGGAGGTTGATGAGGACCCAGCTACTGATGGGCATTCGTTGCTGGCGAAGAGTCATGTGGCTGAGGTTGAGGAATGTGATGACAATGATGAGGAACAGACTATCAGAAGCTCTTTTAGCTCTTTTGATATTCGGGATGTAAATCTTTCTTTGCATAAGGAGGTGTCGAGGATTTGGTCTTGGAGGGAGAAGTGGAGGGGTAGGAGGGTGGTGTTGGGAGGACGAGGAATGTGAGGTGAGCTGGGGAGGTTATTACTGGGCAAGATTGAGATGATGAACGGTGCTTTTTAACACTGAGCGGAACGAGAGCGAGGAGTTGGAGGTTCAGGGGTTGAACTAGCGGACGAAAAGAGAGACGAAAAGAAGGGGGAGCAAAGGGCAGTTGGATCTATTAACACAACACATTGTTTTTTTCAACAGCGTTTATTGGATTGGTCGTCGTTACGAGTATAGCGATTTCACGGTTAATGGCCTTGGAGCAGCATAGACTCCGGAGCTGAATTAGTTGGTATAGTTCTATTTATTTTTCGACCTTCTTATGCAAGATAGCTTAACAACCAAAAGGAGAGCTTGGATCCTAAATAAGTACAATGACATGATGTTATGTGCGAAACCAACTCCCCTATGTACAGAGTATGTACAGGATCGACAGGGAATGACCAATAACCACACAACATGCCCTTCTTCCTCTTTACTCGATACATGGAGCAAACCCATACACCCCAAATGCTTCAATCCCCTAAACCTCCTGCCCGCGAGCCAACACAACCAACAGATCTGTACTATATATACGCTCTAGATAAGCAGAGATAGACACTCAAATCAAACACAGACCCTTGCTCGCTCCCTTATTGATGCTTCTGATGCTCATGATCATGCTCATGGTCATGTCCCTCCCCCTCACCAGCAACGACCTCCTCCTCCTCCGGCTCGGGACTAGTCTTAGGACTAACATCCCCCGGAATAAACTCATCAAACTTCTTGATCTTCGCCGCCGCCCCATCCTCCTTAGGCACGAACCGTATCCTGACCTTCCTCGCACCCCTCACCTTGGCGCCCACCTGCGTCCGCACCGCATCCTCCACCTCCCGCACGTCCTCCACCGTCCACATGTTGGGCACCGCCAGCTCGACGTCCAACAAATAATTCTGCCCGGACTTGACGCCCGTGATCTCGACGACTTCCACCTCGTGGCCTTCGGATACCCCCTGAAGCGCCTTAAGACATTGCTTGCGGACTGAATGTTTGACTTCGTCGTCGATGGAGCGGTCGGCGAGCTCGTAGAGGGCGGACACGGTGTTGGAGTAGCCGGCTTTGATTACGAGGAGGGAGATCAAAAGGCCGCCGACGGGGTCGAGCCAGGAGGCGTTGTGGAGGAAGTTGGCGCCTAGGATGGCGAAGAGGGTGACGATGCCGGTGAGGGAGTCGACGCGGTGGTGCACGGCGTTGGAGGCTAGGACGGAGGATTTGCGGTCGCGGGCTACTTTCATTGCTGGAAAGGAGGAGATTTGTTAGTGGGAGCTCTTGATGGAAGTTGGAAGAAAGGGGCAAAAGGCGGAACGTACTAGCATGATAAAGCCACTCCTTGACAGCTACCGTACCGGCCGCCAACCAAGCAGCATGCAAACTAGGTCCTTCGGCGCTCACACCATGATGGTGATGGTGTCCATGGCTGTGACCGTGTGCGTGTTCCAGGAGTTGCGCCGCGGCCGCCGGATCGAGGAAGAAGTGCGCATAGAGAGATGTGCAGCTGTTCATGCACATGAAGAGTCCGCCAAACAGGAGCATGCTCGACACGCCCAGCGACCCCAAGCTCTCGACCTTGCCGAAGCCGAGGGGGAAGTTGTCGGTTGGCGGGCGCAAGCTCCACGAGACGGTCGCGAGCGTCAGGATGTCCGAGGCGAGATCGGTCAAGCTGTGCCAGGCGTCGGCGATCATGGATTGCGAGTTGAAGGCGTAGCCGCCTAGCCCTTTTGCGATGGCCATGCCCAGGTTGGAGTAGAGACCGATCCGGGTGATGCGCACACCGGCATCGGCCTTGTTTCGCGAGGTCAGGTAGGCATTGTCGTGGTGATGGTGGTGGTGACCGAGGCCGTGGGAGTGGCCGGCGTGGCCTCGAGACTGGGTGGGCGTGGTCATGACTGCTGTCCTGGTGGTTGTTGCTGTCCTCCTTCGTGGTCGTAGGAGTTGGGAGAGAAGGGAGGGATAAGGGGGGTTGCTCGAAGAGGAGACAGGGATCAAGGAGCGTCGTAAGCGATCTTCGAAGGAGCGACTGTTTGAGTAAGTGTCGTAACAGCGACTAGGAGGAGTAGGAATTGTTGTTGTGGTAGTTGTGGTATGTGTCCCTAAGCATTGACGTTGCAGTAGGAGTTCAAGGCGAGGTGTCCTCCTCGACGAGGCGGCAGACGAGCTAAACGGAAGCAGTTGGCTCCGGGGTCGTTTCGAGACGCAAACGGCGGGATGGAAGTGATGGGCAGCAGTGGGCGCAAGCGCAGTGTCACGGAGGCGCACCAGCGGGGCCGTACAATGCCTGCTTGTACACGAAAGAGAAGGCATCAAAAAGAAAAAGAAGAAGGGAGGGAAGAATAAGAGTCAAGAGAGAGACTAGTATGATGTGACGCGCGTACGGTAGCCACTTGCTGTACCGTATGAGCAAGGGACCGTCTTGATGAGACGTGGCAGGGGAAATTGTTGGAGGCCAAGGGAGCCGCAATGCAGTCGTATGTCAGGTACGCGGACTGGATGACGGAGAGAGAGCTTGTGAGTGGGAGTCTCCCAGCAATTCCAAATCGTTTCGGACGGTGATGCTGTGGTTGGATTGGAGGAGACAAGAAGAGAAAGGAAACTTGGGTGATCCGATGTAACGAAATCGCATTTACAAGTCAACTAAGTTTGAGAAACCAAGAAATGGTGCAATTGTTTCCCGTTGGCAACCGTTGGCTCCCCGTTCCCACTTGCATTGGGTCTGATCGGCCTTTCTGCTTCAAGTCATGGCCAGACACGGGAACGGACCGGGCAGGCGGGCCAACGTCACTGGCGTCTTCTCTCGACGGATCTAACGATGCGGAATCGGAGAGGGGACCAGCACCAGGGCAGCCGGAAGAGTCCGTCCACCATGGCCCGGCTCAGAATGGGACGATGCGAATGCCATGACGCGGCATCTTGGTTCGCAACGAACGCTCTTGCAGCGGGAATTGGGAAAACCTTTACGGTCAAGTGCCCTCTGCGAATGGCTGCCAGGGGCTGGCCTTCAGTTGTCCGGCAGCTGTTGTGGTGGGGTGGGGCCCCGTGTAAGTTGGAGGGACCCTGAAAGCCAAGGTCTTGTCCAGCTTTCAACCTTTTGTTTCACCTCGAGGAGCAGTCCTTCTTTGGTTACCTAAGTTTCAAGTGCTGTGCGCCATGATTTTCGGGGTTCATAGGCAAGGTGTTATGTAGGTAATTCCAACAGAAAGTCGTGGTACTGTGGTCGAGTGGTGTGGTGCACCAGTCCCGATGATATGAGCGATCTTTGTTTATGCATTCTTCTTAGTAGGTGGCCCAAGGTCCCAATGAGGGAGACCATCCGGGTGCGATTCCTGGCCCTACCGTCCCAAGCAATCTTTTTTTGCCTTTGTTTATTTCGTGCAATATGGTGAAATGGAAGTGTCGTGGTCAGAATATTTGAACTCTGTTTTCCTTTTCATTTTGGATGTTGTATGTATCTGCACGCCAAGACATTTGATAGCGTGTTCCAATGCTCCGAACACCTAACCCAGGAAATCTCCAAGCAACCTTGATAGCTGTTGGAGTTTCTTCCACGCATCAGAGAAGAGCATTTTAGCTCTGGAAATCTTGACACGACATCCTCACACCGACTCGAGAAACGCGCGCCCGTCCCTGATAATCATCCGCGACGAAGCTTCGAATACTCTAAACTATCAACAGACCCTGGCAATAGCCCACACACTCAACCATGACAGGCAAGGGCAAGTCTCGCTGGGCAGACAGCGCAGAAGACGCCGCGCTCGAAGCGCAATTGAAGAAGGAAAAGGAGGAGAAGAAGCGCCTAAAGGCCGAAAAGGCGCGCAAAGCCGAAGCCGAAAAGAAGAAGCGCGAAGAAGAAGCTACGGCGGCGCAACGACAACGACAACAACAAGGCGGCGACAATGACGATGCCAATGGGCCCCCAGCTAAGCGACGAAGACTCTCGCCCGACCGCGACGCAGCACCACCACAACAAGCAGCAGCACCGACAGCGAGCAGCAATGACAGCAGCAAACTACTACGCTTCGAAGGCGGCCGATTCGGCAAGTGTCGCAGCGTCGAGAACTACGACAAGCTTAACGACATCGAGGAGGGCGCATACGGCTGGGTGGCGCGGGCGCGCGAGATCGAGACCGGCAAGGTTGTTGCGCTGAAGAGACTTAAGATTGATCCCAAGGATCGCAGCGGTCTGCCGGTTACCGGCTTGCGGGAGATTCAAATCTTGAAGGACTGCAGTCACAGGAACATCGTCCAGCTTAAGGAGGTGGTAGTAGGGGATGACACGAGCAAGATTGAGAAGTACGTTGCGTTACCCTTCCCTTCTCTTTCCTTATCCCCTCTACATCGCAGAATAACTCAGACTGACCAACCCACAGCATCTTCATAGTCCTTGAATTCCTCGAACACGACCTCAAGTCCATCCTCGAAGACATGCCCGAGCCCTTCCTAGCCTCTGAAGTGAAAACCCTCCTGCTACAACTCTGCTCCGGCATCGCCTACCTGCACTCGCACTACATCCTGCACCGGGACCTCAAGACCTCCAATTTATTGCTCAACAACCGGGGCCAGCTCAAGATCGCCGACTTCGGCATGGCCCGCTACGTACCCGACCCCCCGCCACCCAAACTGACCCAGCTGGTCGTCACCCTCTGGTACCGCGCTCCTGAACTCCTCCTCGGCGCGGCCCGCTACGGGCCCGAAATCGACATGTGGTCTGTGGGGTGCATCTTTGGCGAGCTTTTGACGCGGGAACCTTTGTTGCAAGGAAAAAACGAAGTCGATGAACTCACAAAAATCTTCGAACTCTGCGGCTTGCCTACCGACGAAACTTGGCCTGGTTTCCGCCGTTTACCCAACGCCCGCTCTTTACGCCTTCCCTCCACCAAACCATCCACCCCCTCCACCTCCTCAGGCCCCTCCCCCCAAATCCGCGCCAAATTCCCCCTCCTAACCACCGCCGGCGTATCCCTCCTCTCCTCCCTTTTATCCTTAAACCCCTCCCGCCGTCCCACAGCGCAAGAAATGCTGGAACACGAATACTTCCGGCAGGACCCGAAGCCGAAACAGGAGGCTATGTTCCCTACGTTTCCCAGTAAAGCGGGACAGGAGAAGAGGAGACGAAGGGAGACGCCGAATGCGCCCCAACGGGGCCAGAAGGCGGAGAGCATGGGGCAGGTGGATTTTAGTTCGCTTGGGGGGATTTTTGGAGCGGGGAGGGAGAGGGAGGAGAGGGGTGGGGGGTTTAGTTTGAGGATGGTTTAGTGTTGTGAATAGGGGAAGATGAATGGCTTTGTTGTTGAGTCCAGGGATATGGGATAAGGCTGGTTTTATGAGCTTTTGGGCGTATTGCAAGCATGTTTGTTCTTTTGTCTCTTTTGATGGGTAGTGTCTAGAGGTTTGACGCGCGTTGAAGCGTTCAGGGGAGTCGTGGGCATAGGGTAAGCAACCCTTTACTCACGTATACTCTTTTTAAGACGGGACAACTTTGGATGGATGCTTGTACAGAGTATCTCAACTGGTTGGGACGGTGGCAGCATCTGTTTCTGTGTTCTGCAACCTGCGACCTGCGATCTGTATGTCTTCGGTCCAGAT
Source organism: Neurospora sp. CHS-2018c (assembly GCA_009806235.1). Lineage (NCBI taxonomy): Eukaryota > Fungi > Ascomycota > Sordariomycetes > Sordariales > Sordariaceae > Neurospora > Neurospora sp. CHS-2018c. The sequence goes on from RAPC01000001.1 coordinate 484,557, forward strand.
CCAGTTGGGCGGTAAAAAGTAGACTTAAGGACCTGCAGCTTTGGTGTATAGGTACGGCCGCATGATGTTGTCTTGTTGGGAGCGCATGCAGTGTTTGAGCTGGCATCGTATCGTCTTCACGAGAAGCGAAAACTGTAATGATGATCTGATCCATGAATCCCGCCATTTATACGAGGTTGAGATGCAGTACGTAGGGATGAATCATCAAGTCAGGTTACACCTTTATATTGAGGCTCTCATGAACATGATAAAATAATGCTATGCTTTTCCTCCTCTCGGCCAACAAATAATTATGCTTCGCTTACAACTCTTCTCTCTCCCATGTCTTCTTCTTCTCCTGCTCTTTTTCATCCATGAAAAAATTCCTAGCATAAGCCAAAGACAAAAAACCAACGCCGCATCCATTGCCATTTGCGCGTAACGGACTCGACTCGACTCCATTCAAATGATTGTGTGCGTGTGTGTGACGTACTGCTTGCTTGCTGACCGACTGTGACTGACTGGCGGGAACATGGGATTAGCGATTAAAAAAGGCCAAAAAAGCAATGCAGCAAAGCACGCCAACTCCGTCCTCTTCCTCCCCTTTGCAAGCAAAAAAAAATCCAACCATCCAACCATCCAACAAACTCTATTACAAGAACATTAGCCAAGATCCCACCCTCATTGCCATTCCATACCACGGCCGTCATCTTTCCATAGTCTCTCCCGTCTCTTCCAGTTCCAGCTCCACATGATTCAGCATAGTTCGGTCGGCAGGTCAGAGTCTCATTTGTCCTTTATTCTTTTTTGTCATCAACATATTCCAGTCAACCAACAATCCGAGAGTAGTTTCTCAAATGAGTCCGCCAAACCCGGTGACGAACCAAGTGAAGCTGAAAACCGTGACAACGCTCATGGCCACCACCGCGCCGAACGCTCGCTTATCAATATCGGAAACACCGCCACTGCAGGTCGCGCACACCCAGCCGCTGGCAAGGGGGGTGTACGGCTGCGGCGTGTACAGAACAAAGGTGAAGCCGCTGAAGGGCGCGAGATAGCCAGCCTCGGGGGTCGCGGTGAAGGTCGAGTCGGAGTCGTAGATGATGAGCGTGTACGTATCCACCAGCAGCGGATTCTCGACGTTCTGGGTCTGGTAGGCCTGCGTGTCCCAGGTGAAGGAGCCCGGGGTGGCGTAGGTCATGTTCTGCGTGAGCGTCCAGGTCGCCGAGGCGTCCCTGCACGAGACGAGCACGTCAACGGCCGTGGGCTTGGCCTGAACGTTGGTGTAGTTCCAGCCCCAGGTGATGTAGTCGCCGATCTTGTAGAGCTGGGAGCCGGCCGCGGCCGAGGGGGTGATCATGGTGATGGAGCCTGGCGGGTCTTGCGGGTTGTAGGTCTTGTGCTTTGTCGTCGTGGCCTTGGTACCCGTCTTCGTCTTGGTGCCGGTGCCGGAGCCAGAGCCAGAGCCAGAGGCCGAGTCGCTTTCGGTGAGCAGGCCAGTGTTGTAGTCGGTGCTTATGGGCCCCCCCTTCTTCGTCGTGGTGGGGGGCGCGGTGGTTGTGGCATCTTTGTTATCGTTGGCGCTGCTTGTAGGCTTCGCCGTGGCTTTCGCTGTCGTCGTTTGTGCTGGCGCTTCGGAAGATGCTGCGATTGATTGAGATCAGTTGATGCACGGTCCGGCACGGGTTTGGATGAACGCCGATGAATCCGTTCTTGAACATACCTGGCTCTGGGTCTGCCCTCACGACAAGGGAGTCAATCTCTGGAAGAAACCTAGGCCATAGCCCAGAAGCGGACGCAATAGGCGACAAAGAGAGAAATGCGACGGCCAGTTGGCCAACAGAGAGCGACGTCCTCATGGTGTTGGTGGTTGTGGGGGTGGTAAGTGTGTGTTATGCAGTATGCAGTATGCAGTATGCAGCAGGCGTTCAGATGAATATGCCCGAGGAGGAGGTCCGAGCGACCAAGATCAATCCAAGCCCGATATCCAAAAACGGCTTCACCCCAAAATAAAGTATATACAACAGCTGAACAGCAATTGCCCTATACAAAGCTGTTTAACGTCGGAGAATAACTTTTGGGTGTTGTGGTACTCGTCGTCGTCGGTGGCTTGAAGAGTCTGAGCGACAGAGAGATCGTGGTACGACGCTTGTCTTGGTGCTGGTAGCGCGGTGGACCAACCCCTAATGCTGGGAGCCTGGGACCGGAGTACTAAGCTAGCGGTTGGCTGCTAACCGAACAATGGAATGGATGCCGCCGGTGGGAAATTGTGCACTTGAGACGGGAGCCGATGGGATGGCTGAAAAACTTTGCTTCGCGTCGGAATGCTTCGACTGCTGAACAGCGACAGGATCAGATAAGCGAGAGACGGGTATCCGGGATGATGAGGACGCTGGGAGACAGCGAACGGAGCGAACGGTTTGGATAATGAAAAGCGAATGTGAGGGTTGCTGAAGACAACAGAAGGAGAGCGAAAGAGCAACTGGGATGAGGTGAGTGGATAGGGGAGAAGATGGGCGAAATGGAACCAGAATGGCTGGAGATCAACTTTCACGGGAAGAGGTTTCCATGGCTCCCGTGCTCTGCAGCTTTCCGCCAGGATCCAACACAAGGAAGGACTCACCAGCGAAAAGAGAGAGAAGCCACAGCGCTCTGTCGTGAGATCAAGGCCCACCGGGTGAGACGGCCAATAGGGGCCAAGTAAACATTCGGACTTGACTGTTTTGGGCTTCTCCCTAGAGCTCTTCTGGCTTGGTGTCATCACTGCTGTGGCGCCCTCTGCGAATGCCACGAAAAATTCCCCGGTCTGTGTGTGTCTGGCCGCTGGACGCGGGTCCATTCATGTCGTATTGAAGCCATACGAGCCACAGCAGAGCACGGGCTGGGCTCTCCTTGTGCTCGTCTTTTCTCGTGTTGGACCCCTTTTGCCCCTCCCGCCTGAGCGGCTCGGATGACAAGAGATCGTCATGTGCGAGCTAAAAATATCCCAGCATTGTGGTCGCATCTCCCTTTTTCAATGCTTCGAGATTCATACCCTACACTTGGATATAAAGACAACTGATGCCGTTTCCCAGATGGCCGGAAACGATGAGCACCGTTAACTGGAATTCAGTCGCACAGAATGCCTTGGACCCAGGCATTCCCTATGCTACGCTGCGGTGATTCGCATGATCATCCACAAGGTACAGCCCGGGTATGACGGTGGGCAATTAGCTCAGTCACTGGGGTTCTCCAACAGGCGTACTGCATAGTAGATCTGTGGATGTGGTTCGTTTGCCGGGCAGACGAGATTCCGACTCTCTGGTTGTTTCGCTCACCTGACAAGCTTTCTTGCATGTCAACGGGGGGGGAGCACAGGAATCGTCTCATGTTGAGGCTTTGCGGGGCTTCGACAGCCAGTTTCTTCGCCGGCACCTACACCGATGGCTACACTGGATGCGGCACGAACCAGCACCGGGTGCCGCCGTCTCCTACCGTTCCGACATGGTATCGCAGCCCAAAGAATGCCCGCCGTTGCCGGGTGTCCCAAAGGGTTCATCTATCCTTTCTAAGCACAAAATAAGGTATCCGGAGTCATGGCGGTTGCCGGTGGACGTCGGCGTGCCCGGTCGGCCTCCCTTCTAGCTGGAGACCAATGTGCCTGGCTAGGTGATGCGATGCATATAGCAGAGTTGTTGGGAGTGTTTGCGACTGTCAATTTTAGGTTCCTGCTTTGTCGAGCAATAGTTCAGGCTACCGGGCAGCCTAGTCGAGATGATAGCGGGCCAGCCGAAATTGGCCCTTTGCAGTGATGACGCTGTTATGTGGTCAACATCCTCCACCCAGACACAGACCGCGCGACCTGACGGCTCGAGAAGCGTTCCCGACGTTCACCTTTGCTGACATTGAGAATGTTGAGTTGAAGGTTAACTATGCGAGCAGCGACTTAGCACACTTAGTGGCTAGCCACTGGCTAAACCTCCATCCTGTGTAGGGGTCTTGGTGTCGTTGATGGGCATCAACTTTGGGCGTGAAGAGGAAACCATTGACAAGCGCCTGAATCGCATCTTCCAGGGTGGAAAACGGTAGTACACATTTCGTGGGTAGATGCCGATATGAGGTTGGGAATGTCGCTTGGTCGCATTGGCGGGTTTGGTTCTCATGACTGCCTCTCCCACCGAAGGCATCTGATAGGAAGAAGCGGAAGGCCTGGTGCGCCCGCGTTGCGGCAGTGAATGTGGTGTAAGTCGGCTTTTCCCGCTCGCTGTTCATGATCAATGGATGACACGGCGAGGTAGTATCGCAGCCGATAGGAAGCATGATGCAGCAGTCGTTTCTGAGGAGACGAGATGCGGCATTGGCTCGTGAATGGCGTCACATTTGACAAGTATGCACCTCAACTATCGCCATTGGTTGTTGTGCAATGAGATGGTGGTTCACTGCCCCAAATCTGCCTCGTCTGCTTGCCTCTTGGGCGGCGGCCCGTATCACTTGGCGCCGTCGTCGTCTTTCAGCTTCTGCCGTGCTCCTGTTGCCAGCCATCCAATGGAAGTAACCTCGAGTTGAGAAGAGGGATAGATGTCAACAAAGTCAGAGTGAAGGTTTGGTTTGGTTCAAGTTCCAGACCCCTCCTTCTCAATGGCATTTGAAGTTGAGGCTTGTCGCACGTGAGGATATGCCTTCGCTAGCGACCTCGAGTCGCGCTTGCCAAGATAAGGTGTGTTTTGGTTCAAAGTGGTTGCAGCTTGGGCACGCTTGATCGAACCTAATTGGGCGGGGCAGATCTCCATGCGTTGGTTTAGCGGGCTTGGCTGCTTTTCTGGGGGTGTGTTTTGGTGGGTTGCAGCACCTGCCCGCACTGCGGGTCGTCTAGCTCTGTCACTTTGAGGTGACTGCCAGTGAATGCACCTCTACGGATGGAGGGGTACGGGAAGGAAGCTTCGATTGACGCCTGCCGGAAACTGAAGCCTCAGGTGCATGTTTGGCATGTTTGGGTTCGACGGGAGACTTTTGACATGGGAAGATCCGTTTCCTTTTCTATCTGACGTGCCCCTCGCATGCGGAAAACACCAAACTCGCAAAACCTCCAACTTTCCATCTTTTTTCTCGTCGTGCGTCCGACATCATGGAGTCGCACGTCACCATTGATCGGGCATATTATGATGTCCTGGTGCGAAGGTAAGTACTGTTTCTTTGTTCACGGTAGCATCCTCCCTTTTTGCTTTGCTCTTTTCTAGGACACCAAAGATCCCTCGTGGCCCGTCCCGCCAACCACTAGGTATATCCAGTTACAGTTGCTGATTTTGGCTTGTCTTTGTTCGTCTACCAGGGCCCAGTTTGTACGTTCCGTTCCAGCAGAACATGAAATCAACTTGACTCGCAGCTCACCTAAAGCTGACCTGCCATAACTGTTAAAGAATTCCGAAGCTTTTAATCGCAGTCACGGCCAGGGTGTCACTCTCTCGCAGGCCGAATATGACAATCTCAACCTCATTGCCCGGCAGTATGGTGCGTTTACTGGCAGTTGAAACCCGCTGAAGATGATTGTCACCGCGACAACAAAGAGGACAGCCAAAGAGAGACGGAGGATACTCTGAATACATGTCGGAACTGACTCAAGTCTAGAAAACCTGAAGCGCAACTTGATTCGCGGTGGAGTGGTTGAGGAGACTATTTATGTATGTCTCCATGGTGCACGCGGTTATGGCCCGTATATATGGAGCCTACCCCGTGGGGACCCCAGAGCTGTTTAACTGACCGAATCCACACTCGATAGCTTCTCAGTCAAGATGACGCTACCATCCAAGGAGGACACGTTCCGGAGACATCGCAGCACCAGCCTGAGGCGACACACGAAAGTACTACTCATGTAGACACGGCACCCACTCAACCATCCCCTCCCGGCTTCGGCAAACCGAAAACATTTACACCCAGACCCCAACAAGACGAGCGCCAAAACAGCTACAGCGGCTACAGTGGTCACAATGAGGGTTATCAGTATGGAGGCCAAGGTGCTTGGGCAGATGTTGATGGAGCTGAGCCCGATGATGAGGAATCATTCTGCGACGAAGTCTATTCCCCAGACGGCCCTGGTGGTGTCCCTGAGGGAGTGAGCGATGTCAAGCCGCAGACGAAGAAACAGCAATTCGATCGACAGTGCACCAGAACTGTGCAGCTCTGCAACCTATCCGAGAGCACCACCCATGCAGACATTACAAATGCTGTTCGAGGCGGTATGCTGTTGGATGTGTTTTTGCGCACCCATGACCGCTCTGCAACGGTGTCATTCCTTCATGCTGCAGACGCTAGAAAGTTCTTCGAACACGTCCGCAAGAACGATCTTTACATCAAGAACAAGCGAGTGAGTCGGTGTGTCATATATGGACTTGGAGGTTATAAACTGACCAGACATCCAGGTTGACATCAAGTGGTGTGACCGCCAATTTGTACTGCCAGGCCATATTGCTGGAAAGATAGCCCAGGGAGCCACCCGCAATCTGGTCATTCGCCGGTGCGGTTCCAAAGTCACCGAAGAAAGTATTCGGGAGGATCTTGACCACATCCACAACCTTGCTGTTATCAAAGTCGAACTCACGGGCGGAAACTGCTACATCAGTCTGAATGCGGTTCACATTGCCGTTTACGCCAAGACTTGCATGATGAGTCGTCAGTAAGTCAACCCAGGGGCAGATGTCTTCCGCCTACTTGAATGCTGACAATGTGCCCAGGAAGTACAAAGCGTTCAAGATTGACTGGGAGGTCGATGAGTGTGCCCAGCCCTATGACCGACTGCCCGCCCAAAAGCAACCCAAGGAGGCCAGCCTGCCAAAGCCTGCCGCACCTGCCAACCGCTTCCAGCTCCTGAACTTGGACGATGACGGTGAGGATGAAATTGCAGCAGCCTTTCAGTCGAAGAAAAGGGTTGGCATTGCGGTGTAGAACCCAGAAAATGCATCTCCATCAAGCCCATCGAATGGAGAGAAGACAACTCAACGAAGATGTTATGAAAGAACGAAGTTCTGTACGACCATTACCGGTAAGCGTAGAATGCTTACCTTCAGTACACGAGACCATGCTCGAGGATATTCTACGACAGCTCATATGGGCCTACCCATGTTACTCTGTCTTGTTATTCGATCACCAGGCCCTTTAAGGAAACCGAGGCGCCCGCGTACATGATACGGGTGAGGAGCACAGGAGGAAACATATTTCAAGGCCGTCCTCGCCGTCTGCATCATGGGGGAAGAAGAGCAGATGATGATGGGACGTAAGGTGGATGGGGCACAAGGCATTCGAGAAACATGTGCGCATATTACTTCAACCATTGATACGGTAGACTTGTAGCCAGGCTCCAGTTAGCTCCTAGTCACGGTGTGAGCATTACTCTCCACTCCTCGATACTAAAGAAATTCATGATGCAATATTGTCCCAGATGCCGTGGTTTTGGTTCCCCTATTGCGTTCTCGCTTGGCCAGAAAAGACAAGGCAAAAGTAACCTGGTTACGTCGAACAATCCAACATCCCGAATCTCAAAAGGTATCATATCCATGCTCACAAAAAATAAATCGAACAAAAAGCACGCCAGCCCTCTTTGCTCTTTTGGTAACCACGATTTTCAAGAACAAAAATGTGTATATGACCCCGTCAGCCCTCCACATGATGACTTCCCACCCTACCCTACCTCCCTACCCTACAGCCGATTCGAAAAAGTAAGAAGTAAAAACGCTTCCCAGAAGCCAAAAGAAATTAACGCCTGAAGTCTAGAACAGAAACAGGATATCCGCCGATGTGAAGTCTTTATATGTTCGGTTGTTGAAGATCACCACTTCCTCCCCACCGCACCGCATTCTCTCTAACCCGTCCGTTTCCTTTTTGGTTATATCTCCCCTTGCCCCTTTATCTCCTTCTTCCCCTAAATTTCTTCATATCGAGCCGGGATTTAGTCCTGGAAGATACCACCAACCATCTCTATCGTGGTCTAAGGTCGAGTAGTTTCTAGAGACTATAGGACTCGGTGCCTCATCTATAGGACCCGGGTCTCGGGCCCAAGGATCTTGTCCTCCAGCTTCTTGACCAGCTTGGTGGTCTGCTCGGCCAAGCTGAGGGTCAGGATGGTGTGCGGGAGAATGCGGGTAAGATGGGGGATGACGCCCTTGTAGATGGCGAAGAAGCCTTCGGTGCGGATGGTCTTGGCCAGGCAGTCGAAGACGCCCTTGTACAGGTTGCCATTTTGGTTGTAGAGGCGGGACATGATTGTGTCTGTTTTTTGGGGCAGGTTGTTAGCAAAGCTTGACGGCTGGACAGCTGAAGAAAGGAGAATGGAGAGAGGAGAAATGGGGGAGGAAAAGGCAACTCACCAGGAGGATGCATCACCACGCAAACAACAAACCCACTCGCCGTACTACTCGCCAAATGCAGCGCCGGCCCCTCCTCCATGCCCAAGTGTTTTACCAACCGCCTCTTCGCAAAGAAGTACGTTGGGAGCTGCACCGAAGACCCAAAACCCGTCCTGATCATCGCCGCGCCCACACCCCTATACAGTCCCCTTATCCCCTCGCCCTTGTAAATCTTGCTCAACCCGTCCCAAGCGTTCTTATACTGATGCTGCGTGCCCACCGGCAAAAAGGGGCTATAACTCTGCAACCTCGTCTTGGCCAGGAAAAACGGCGACCCCGCCATGGCGCCCATGATGCCACTAGCCGCGCCGCAAAACATGTTGATACCCAGGTTCTGGGTTTTGGCGTCGTTGAAGAGGGTTGTTGCCAAAGTGTGGCGCATTGGCTCGTAGAAACCCAGGCGGCACCCGTTTAGGAGGATTTGGTAGATGTACGCGCATCCGATGCCGCGGTAGAGGCCGCCTAGTCCTTCGTTGCGCACGATCACCGACACGCCGTGGATGGGGCCCCGGTAGAAGTGAGGGGAGGAGGAAGAGGATTGGAGCTCGCCTTGGAGCTGCATGCGGATCTTGACGGTCTCGAAGGGGTGTGTGGCGGTTACGGCGCCGCAGGCTGCGATGCCGCCGGCTATGAAGGCGCTGGTAAAGGGTAATATTAGCTTAGGCCCAAGAAGGCGGGGAGAAGAAGGGGGGGGGGTTGCGATCGGGTTGGGTTGCGCGCGCGCACTGGGCGCATTGCGAGGAGAGGACAGGAAGAGCTTACCCTGCTGTTGTTGACATTGTGACGTTGGGGTATCTGTTTTGGGGGATGTATGGGGAAGAAGGTCGAGGGAGGGAAAAAGATCAGGGAGGTCTAAGTCCGATTCTCCAGAGTTGTTGTGTTGGTTGCGACGGAGTTGGCGCGCAAAGTCAAAGAAAGGCGCAATGCCGAGTCTTGCCGGTGTTCGGAGGGGGGAACACGGGAAGTATTTCGGGAGAAGGCCGGAGGAAGCGGGAGTGTGCGTCACCGTGTCACGGAGAGTAACGACGGCAATGACGGGATCGGGGGCAAGATGTATGTACAGAAGTGCAAGTGACAACAACGAAAGACAATGACACGATGACTGCCTGCCCGCTTGCTTCTCTCTCTCCAGGAACAGAAAGGAAGAAGAACACCGAGAGCCGTCCGGGAAATTTATTGGAGCTTCAGGATGGCCTCGTCGGTCGGGTTTGTCGGCCGGAGTGGGCAGGCAAGGGGATCGAAGAGATCGACTGGAACCGACTCCCGCTTTGGGTCAGGGAGTTGGGGTTAAGATCCTCCTCGGATGCCTTGGATTGGGGTGGTGCCCAATGGCGACGAGGGCGAAGGAGTTGTAAGTGCTGCGGTTTCGGCGCGCTGAGACCAGATTGATGTGGAGTTTCCGGGGTCTGACAGGGGAGCGCGGCGGGGTCGGGCGGCCCAGAGACGTGGACCCTGAATCAGAAATGGAAATGTCTGGGCCGGGGAACGCTGTCATTGCGTTATGGAGGGTTAGGGTCAAGGGAGTTCACCGGCAACAGGTCTCCGAACCGGAGCTTGATGACAATTCTTGAAAGGGAAGTTTGGGTAACAGTCATACTGGATGGACCCTCAGCGGAGAATGATGCCGTCAGCCGTAGTGCTTGACGTTTCAGCTTTGTCAATATACACTAGCACAATTGCGAATTGACTGCTCGGTTTGCATCGGGATCACCAACTTGGGCAGCATTGATGAGAGTTGTCCAACTGTGACATTCACCTTAGGTTGTTGTTGTCCGAGTCCATGCAGTTGGACTATGGACGGAAAGGGTTAGGGTTCTTGGGTTACAGCCAAGCCATGTACCTTGACGTCGCATCACTGCAGTTCTTTGGAGCTCCCTCTCTCCGCCCGGCAGAAACACCAACGCGGTTGACAGTTGAATTCAGTTTTGAACCATTCATCAAACAACCCCCCAAACAACAACCTCTAACCCGTTACTATATCTTCTCACCCAGTTTTCTCTTGTTCCGCTATAATCACCTATTACGGCCAGAGTTAGACGACTGATTGACCGCGATGTCGTCAACACCAATGGACATCGACGAGCCCGGCGCGGGAACACCCTCCCTGAACGTTACTCGGTTACTTGGGCCTAATGGACCCAGTACCTCCAAGGTCAGCGAGGTTATCAAGAATTTTCGGCCGACAAAGTTCTTCCAGAGAGACGACGTTAAGGAGGGTAGACCGCAGCCATACGTTCTCTCGATCGACTTTGACGACCCTGGCGAGCTATGCATGACCTCTGAAAGCGACGAGACCATCCAGATATATAACGTTAGGGAAGGTCGGCATGATAAGAGCTTGCTGAGCAAAAAGTACGGCGTCAAGCATGCGAAGTTTACACATTCCAGCTCAGGCATCATCTATGCGAGCACGAAGCAAAACGGTGTGTCACTGTGGACGGCCCCCCTTCGATTGACTGCTTGTCGCTGACCTAGATCGCAACAGACGCAATCCGCTATCTGGCAACCCACGACAATACGTTTATCCGTTACTTCGAAGGCCACGAGGCTTCCGTTACCAACATTGCTCTCCATCCTGGCTCCGACAACTTCCTTTCGTGCAGTCTTGACACCACAGTCAGGCTCTGGGACCTCAACAGCAGGAACTGGGTTGCCCGATTCCACCTCACCAACCCCACTCTAGCGGCCTGGGACCCTGCCGGCCTTGTCTTTGCCATCGCTCTACCCGCAAGCGCCAGCATTCTCCTTTACGATTACCGCAACTACGTAAAACCGTTCAAAATCATCGACGTTCTGAAGGAAAAGGGGCCGGCCGATGCGGAAGCTGTCTTCAGAGGCTGGACGAAGCTCGAGTTCTCCAACGACGGGAAGCATATCCTTTTGGGAACACGAACCGGCGGACACTTCCTCTTTGACGCTATTGACGGAATCCTAAAGGCATACTTGCGAAAGCCCCAAGGCGGCACCAGACGGCCAGCCCCTGGCGAAGCTGATGGTGGGAGCGGTGCGCTAGAGAGCAGTGGAGACTGTTGTTTTACACCGGATGGACGATATGTCGTGTCGGGCGCGGCCAAGGACCTGTTGGTTTGGGACACAATGCAAACTCCCAACAACAAGGTCCTGGAACCAAATTTCCTTCCCCAGGAGGGAAAGAAGGAACCGGTCCTTGTGCAGTACAATCCACGATTCAACATGATTGCCACGGCGGACAAGGAGCTTATGTTTTGGCTGCCGGTTTCCGATCCATAGAAGGAGTCTCTCGGAAACGGTTGGACCTCACCTCCATGGCCGACCCCACGGAATAGGCGGGACCGGGCTTTACCGATTCAGCGCAAACGTCCGCTTGGGAAATATGATTTTGAGACGTCTGTCTGGGCCGAAGACGATGATCAGGAGATCTAAAATGACTTTCCATCATTTCTGGACATCACTCGCTTCGTGGTTATGGGGCGTTGTCCCCATTGTGGCTCCCGCATGTTTGGAGGGTTTCCTCAAACAGCAGTCATGATGAAGGCCGTGGTGGCTCAGACTGCACAGGACCCATGCTGCGATGTACGAAGGTCTGAGATGGTATCCTGTTGCTACATCAGGGCAGCAGAAGAGCGTCGTGGTAAGAGAAAACGAAAGACGCAGGGAACAAAAGAAGAGTTTGATGCACTGTACATGAGATACCCCTTTTTGCATTATTCACAGGCGTATGGGAGTAGTTAGCATGCTTCAAAGGGTTCAGTTTGTTAGGCAACTGGTCTGGAAGGCTGATTTAACCAGGTTCGTACGAGAGGAGATAGAATGAAATGGTGAAGATGAGCAGCCTACAATGGTTGACTAAAGTTACGTTAGAGTTAGGGCATGATAGACATTGGCAAGTAGATGAAGCGCAATATCATTTTCTGTCAAAAAAAGAACCTGATCGTAGTACTGGTTAAAGTTGAGATTGATATAACTCGGTTGAAGCTCATGTATGAGACGACAGGAGCTCAAAGTAAACACGCCCCCTGTTGCCCCCTGTCGGTACGCCCCGCATTTTAGCTACGACGGGACCGCGGTGAACCCCACCAATTCAACGCCCTTTCTCGGCGTGCCAGCGAGAGCTCACCGAAACCGTGGCACCAAAACTTCCCGGGGGAGCGTCAAGGTGAACCCACATCATCCTTACCTCCAACATCACGTTGCCTTGACGCCGTCGCAGTATTCCACCTTACAACCTTGCTGCGCGTCACATTTTCCAAAGCCGCCAGCCGACTCTCGACAACGATTAAACCGAACACCAATCAATCGGGTACCTAGCTATCTATCGAACTCGAGCATCGAAAGCGCCGCAAGAAGACGGAGCACGAAGCGAAACCTACCTCGACGAACAATCGCAGCACGCGACCACCGTCCGTCCCGTCATCGTTCGCATAATCTTGGGCACAAAGCAGCAAACCGAAAAGATGCCATACTACGAAAAGTCAGAGGACTGGCTTCACCAGTCGGCTTTGCTGTTGCAGGCTAGGCCTCAGACTGTATGTTTCTCTTGTTTCCATCCATCAATTCCCCTTCCTTACCCTCCACCACTTCCTCCCTCCTCCCTCCTCCCCTCTTCCTCCCCTCACGCTCCTCCTTTTACCTCCCCTCCTCCAAGGCCAAAGTAGTGATCCAAAGCTAACACTCGAACCTCCAGACCCGAGTAACAACTTCCTACTCTCTCCGCCCCGCCCTCCGCCCTTCCAAAGCCGAGAAGCTCGCGGCAAAGGAAGCTCGTCGCGCAAAAGAAGCCACCTCCAAGTCCAACAAACCCAGCACCACCACCAAGTCCACCCCCGCCCCCGCTGCTCCGGCCACAGAGTCGACAGATGCCAAAGATGGCGCGACCCAAAAACCACCCCGAGGCCATCTAGTCCTCAAGACCTTCGACCCCCACTCGGGCGTATGCCTGAAATACAAGACTTCCAAAGCCGCGGAGGTCGGTCGGCTGATTCAGATGCTGGGACAATTGGGGAGGAGGATGGCTGCGCTGCCTGTTGATGAGGCTAAGGAGTCGGCAGACGTTGTGATGGCTGATGCGGCTGCGGCTGCGGCGGAGGAGGGTACTGCTGCTGTGAGTGGGACTGCTACGCCGGTTGTTGGGGGTCAGAGCACACCTGCGGCGGGAGCGGGTGCGGGAGGTGGACAGGGTGGTGGACAGGGAAAGAAGAAGAAGAAGGGGAAGAGGTGAATTGTTGGTGGGAAGTGAGTGGAGGCGGGATTTGGTAGGCGAGGGGATGGGTGGGTGGATCTGGGAGTTGAAGGGAAATACAATGATAATATAGGGTGGGTAGTGTGAATAAAGCAAGCGTTTAACATTCATGCTCGGTCGTAATTCTTGAGAAGTGAAGTATCATAATCAGAATAGTCGAGTCACGTCAGGTTCGCATCCACTCACAAGAAACTCCGCTAATGTCCATAAACTCGATTCCTATCTAGGGTGCAGAGATCAAGCTCTACCCATACATGAAAAAGCTACTGCCTAGAGGCTTCTTTTCTTTTTGTTTATCAATAGTCAACCATCTTCTCATTCAAGTTGCAACCCAGTTGTATGTACAAGAGGGTTCGATCAAGTCAACCGTGATCTTGAGACCCAATAACGCCTATAACTCCGCCCATGTGCTTGATGATAAAAAGAAAAACATTGAACTCGCTCGCCCTTTTGATGTGTGAGTTGCTGATGGCGGCAAAGATTTTGTATCCAACACAGAAAAACATCTCCAACTGACAGTTGATAAGCAAGTTGTTAACCATGTCCATATCAGAGTGTCCTGTGTGAGATCAGAACGGAAAGGTACAGTGTAGTAGGGGGTATTAATGAAACAAAGTCATAACGAGGCATTGCAAAGGGGAACAAGAAACGGCAAGGACAACCGCATTTAGAAGTCATCATCAAAGGTGAAGTCACCGCCGTTCTCGTTCTTGACCACCTCCGCATCAGGGTCAACCTTCTTGGTGCTGTTCATGACACCAGCCTTCTGGTAGTCGGCAACGCGCTTCTCGAAGAAGTTGGTCTTGCCACCGAGAGAAATGTTCTCCATGAAGTCGAAGGGGTTGGTCGACCTGTAGATCTTCTCGTTGCCGAGGGCGACAAGGAGACGATCGGCGACGAACTCGATGTACTGCTTCATGAGGTCGGCGTTCATGCCGAGAAGGGCGCAAGGGAGGGCCTCAGTGAGGAACTCCTGCTCAATCCTGACGGCATCGACAATGATGTCCTGGATCAGCTGCTTGCTGGGGCGGTTGTTCAGATGGGAGAAGAGAAGGCAGGCAAAGTCGGTGTGGAGACCCTCATCACGGGAGATGAGCTCGTTGGAGAAGGTAAGACCAGGCATGAGACCGCGCTTCTTGAGCCAGAAGATGGAGGCGAAAGCACCGCTGAAGAAGATACCCTCGACGGCAGCAAAGGCGACGAGACGCTGGGCAAAGGTGGAGCTCTTGTCGGTGATCCAGCGAAGAGCCCAATCAGCCTTCTTGCGGATGCAAGGGATGGTGTCAATGGCGTTGAAGAGGTAAGTCCTCTGGGAAGGCTCCTTGATGTAAGTGTCGATGAGGAGGGAGTAGGTCTCGGAGTGAATGTTCTCCATCATGATCTGGAAACCGTAGAAGCAGCGAGCCTCGGGGATCTGGACCTCGCCGCTGAAACGCTCGACGAGGTTCTCGTTGACAATACCATCGGAGGCGGCGAAGAAGGCGAGAATGTGGGAGACGAAGAACTTCTCGTCGTCGTTCAATCTGTTGTTCCAGTCGTGGAGATCCTTGGAGAGATCAATCTCCTCGGCAGTCCAGAAGGAAGCCTCGGCCTTCTTGTACATTTGCCAGATCTGTAGTGTGGATATCCAATTAGCCCGTGAACCACTTTACGCGTTATGGGGGATGTCTGGGACGCGTGACGTACCTCATGGTACTTGATGGGGAAGAGAACGAAGCGTTGAGGGTTCTCGGTGAGGAGAGGCTCATTGGCCTCCTCAGGCTTGAGAGTAAGGGCGATCTTCTTGGCCTCGGAGGCCTTCTTGTTCGCGTTGTGTTCGGCATCGATCTCGGCCTCGAGCTTAGCAAGGTCCTCGTCGAAGGGCTTGTTCTCCTTGTCGGTGGCACCGAAATCGAGCTTCTTGGCGGGAGAGTCCATGTTGAGGTTCTGGATACCGGAGGTAACCTGTGTAGTGCTCGTGTCAGTGACAATCATGGTGGCGGGTATGTGAGTTGATGCGGTGGGAGAGTTGGGAGTAGTGGTTGCAGGTCGCGTCGCGGGGTTGTTTATGTAGATGTAAGGTAGGGTAAGTACTGACCTGCTTGGACGGACTGGTCTGGACAGACATTGTGAACTAAGACGAAGCGATGAGATGCAGTTGGAAGTGACACAAAACCAAGCGTTGCGAAGGACGACGACGCAAAACGAATTGGTTAAAAGAGGATATAAAATGGGTTGCGTCAGAGAAGTGGTTTGGACAAAGACGGGGGAGGAGAACAAGACGGGTTCGTGATTTCAGTTCTTTTGAAGGTTTAAGTACTGGAGCACGTCCGCACGTGGTGCCCACACCAGAGAACCTGAACGGGCGAGAGGCACCCACTGGCAACCCACACTGGCAACAAATCTGCGCGACAGGACTCTCCAGGATACGCGTTTCTAACGCCCTGGAGCGCGTCCAGCTCCTTCTGCCGCCGTGCCGTCCACGGGTGCCTTTCCCCTTCCAAAACAGTGACACAACACCGCCAGGCACAGACGCCCCTGCACAGCGTGCCTCTAGCGTTCCCCCTCCCCGCGGCCGCAGATGCCAGACGAGCCTCCCCTGCATGCGTCCTGTAAAAGAGTGCTTCAAGAGACGAAACTTTGTTCCATTGCCATCGCTTTTTCTCGCCTTTTCCGCTTTACAACTTGTTACAATTGCTCTGTCAGCATTGAGACAGCATTCCAACCACCCAATTACATGATCGAATCCACCCTCGAGCAACATGCCGCGTCCTCCCTCGTTTCCATCCGAGCCATCGTCAAGCCGTCATGCCTGCTTTTTTTCTCTTATCAGATCGTCACACGTCCGTCAATTGGTCCTGACTGGTCTTGGACTCCAGGCATCCGATCCACCAGTCACCCCTCCGGCCCAGGAGCTTCCATAGTTCCATATGTTACTCCAGTATCGTTGCGCCCTTTGTCTGAACATGATGGGATGACCCGACACGCCAGTTCGGATGTGATGGCACTACGGTAGAAACCGGTCGCCACTGACGAACATCTTGAACTTGTCTTTGTTGTGTGATCGGCTTCGGGCGTCGAGTTGAGATCGGTCCGATCAGTCCGCATCTTTCAAAGTGTCACATTCGCCTCGGCAACAATAGTTCAGATCGGGGGGGTTGTATAAGACCCTTGAGAAGTTGAGTTGCTGGACCATCCGCTGCTAACTTTGCCAGGGAACTGAACGGTGGTGAAAAGCTATAATTACTATTGATGAACAGGGGGTATTATGTAAGTGACAAAGTCAAAAAAACCGAGACTTCTAGGTAGATGTTCCTCCATGCACCTTGCTTGCTTTCAAAAGTTCCATCTTTGTGTTCTTCATGACAGGATTCGTGCCGTCATCGTTCATTAATTCTTCAGCATGCGACCTCAACAAGGTCTTCAACCTCGCAGCTCCAAAGCTCGAATTTCCCCACATCGCACACGTCAAGTGTCAAGACCGCGTTCGTCTCGTGTTGGACCCACCAAAACCACTTTATCTCCGGCCTTGACTTCGGGGGTCCCTTGTAGACCCACCCCGCTTGTCACCCCGACCGCCGTGGTTGTTCCGCAGCTCCCGCTCCGGCCGAACTTCCACAATCCCGGACTCCAGATCTGGTTCAGCCGTTCTTCCACCACCACCGCGGTTCCAGCCCCATCCCCGTCCGTGTGTTGCTTCCGGTGCAGAAGTTGACTGAGCAGGTCGAGTTGAGGTCTGGAGCACCCCATGAGCAGCTCCATTCCCTGACAAGTGAATGGTTTCGCCGGTCTCCGGATCTGAGACTTTCCCGTTCCTGACCGCTTCAGCCTTTGCCATCAAATACACGTGGAGTAGCCAGGCATTGCGTGTGTTCGCTCGATAGACTGCATCGACGATGTCGCCAACAATGGGAATTAGACCGATCGCAAAGTCGAACACGATGTTGGAAATCATTTTCGCGTAAAGGGTTGCCGGTAGACCACCGTCGATCTTGGAAGCCTTCTTTACCAGCCACAAGGCCATGAGAGCGTCCGCAAAGTCACCGATGCTGAGAAAAGTGGTGTCAGTTACACGGCGCATGAGAAGTAGGTAGGTCGCGAGCCACTTACATAGGAATCAAGCCAATGATGAAGGACCAGCCGAACCGGAAAGGAAAGCAGCAAAACCTGAAGCCCTGGTCCCATTTATACGCTCTCTTCCGCACTTTCTTCAGGATCGCCTGGTCGTTTGATGACAATTCTACCGGAATTGGCCGCTCCTGGGTCTTGTACTTGACGATCTGGCCATTTTTGTAAACCGGGACTCGTTCTTCGTATGGATTCTGTCAAGTTGTAGTGTTAGTAACATGCGTGTGCATGGGTTGCCGCTGATATATCGAGTCCCTGCTCCAAGACTTACGTCAGAGTTGGGCTTGATCTTGTCGATGTCGAGATTCTTGAGGGCTCTCTTGCCCAATATCGATATGAGGGCGTTCATGGTGGCTGTCAACTCTGTTCAAGGCGCAGAAAGAGTTGATTTCGACCCAGAAAGAAAATGATCCGTTGTTGTCGAAGAACAACTGCGCCCGGGAAGCTTTTATCGAATTCGAATCCTTGTTCTAAGCCTTTGACGCTATCGTTTGGCTTTGGCGGGTGGATTGGTCAGGGCGCCTCCTTTGTCGGTTTCACGTCTGGCGCTTCGGCGGATCGCAATGCGACTCGTCTTTCGGTTTGGATAAGAAGCAATACCGGAGGTTCAAAAAAGTGAAGTTACGATAGAGTTATCGTGGGCGACTCTTGGCTTTATCTACGTCGTTCCAGGGGCACAACCGGTCATCTGCTTCGTGAATGCATGCGCGCCTGTTTAGTGCTTGTTTCCTGTTTTGGCGATGACGTCCATTCCTCCACGGGAGTGAACAAGCGACACCAAAAAGACGGGAGCCCTCCCATTCCCCTCTGGAAGTCCATGCATGCCCTTGGGCGAATAATGCGTGCTCCCTCCGGGCTGTGTCCTGCCTCCACTTTTTCACCAATAGGAAGATCATCCAGGTACCACGCGGACTCGAGCTGTCATCTGCCATGGAGCGGGACTCGTGCCCAACAAGAAAAGGTTCATCCCGAATTTCAAGCGTGTTTGGAATGGCTTTGAGGCATTCAAAGTCGCCATCTTGCGCCACAGGTCTCGATGCATTGACAGAGAAGATCAACTGAGCTTAGGGGTCGACCCGAAATTCCTGTAAGCGGTAAGGAAAGGAAATTTCGGAAATGGAAATGAAAAAATAGAATCTCTTACAGCTTTTACAGCACGTGCTTGGCCCCACCAGCACAAAAGGTACGTACCAAAGCCAGCTCACCTACTATAGTACACGCAAAGTGGTGGTATTGAGGTACCTCAGTTGGAGAATGCACGGACTCGTGCACGAATCTTTTCGGAAATTTCGGTAAGGAAAAGTGTAAGGAAATGAAAGAATCCCATATTTACGGAAACTATCGACCCCTAACTGAGCTGGAGGTCAACCGTGCCAAGTTACAGTCCAATGCTGGTTTGTCCGTTAGTTCGGTACCCCGAGTAAATACATGCCAACCCGTCCTGAACGCCGCAATAGTACTTTGAAATGCATAGAGGTAACTAATAGTCAAAAAACAAATTATCAATACCATCTGATTAGACATATTCATACCAATTGTAAGCCCCCATTATCGAACAAAATACATCAACTTGGTGTGGAAACGCCTAGACAAACCTGAACTGACCAGAGGTCTCGAGCTAACAGACTTTCCAGGTGTGTCTTGTATAGTGGATTGTGGCTAGAATGTCCGCTACAGGTGGAGAACAGTCAGACGGCCAGCACACGGCATCGTGGCATCCCACTGACCGGCAGCCGCCCGACCGCCCAATTCATTCCATCACTGTCTGCGACCTCCAGCCAATCCAAGAGCCAACCATCGGCCGTCCCTCTTCCTCGCAAGCACCGCTCCTATCATCCATCTCAGCTGATAGGCACCGTGACAGCTCTCCCCTACCCTGCTATCGCAGCACCTTGGCTCAAGGCGCAAGAAGCAACGCTCAAGCCCAATCTGCCCCTCTCATCCGACTTCGACCCCTACCGACCGGTCTTGTGTGCGACTGAAGGCTCCGAACAACACAGGCGAGTTTGGAAAGCTTCCCCTCTTCCATTCCCGCCACTGCATCCTTAAATCCTCAACACCAGAGGTCTTCTCGCCAACGCACCAGTACCACACTACATCGCCTTGGGACCTCCGACGTCGAACGCGGACGCCATTGCGACAACATTACCACGTCACTCTTCCCACATATCGGACCCGACACTTCCCTGTTCCCCTCCAGACCGTCTTCCCGACACACCATCCTCACGGGAATTCCGAATCCTACCTCCTCGATCATCATCCCGCACCGCAACCGCAACAACCACACCACCTTGCCGTTACCGCTACCGCTACCGCTCGGCCCCCGTTCAGCTTCGTCCATTAGACGACGGTGTACGACGGCATAGCTTGAGCTACGCGCCTAGCCTCCTTTCCCGACATCTTTATATTTGTGGATATGCTTCGAATGTCAGATACATCCCAATATGACCGAATCACAGCTGAAACTCGAAGATTGTCCGTCCCCTTTCCGTTTTCTGGCTATCCTGCCGGGCCTCGAGGCAGTCAACAGCTAATACCTCTGCTTAGGGTTGGACGACCTCTGCGTTCGCTTCATCATCAACCTCCCCCAAGAGGATCTTAGATCTGTCGAGCGCATTTGCTTCCAAGTTGAAGAGGCACAATGGTTTTACGAAGATTTTATCCGTCCTTTGGACGATCGCTTACCGCTAATGTCCCTCCGGACCTTTTGCCTGCGCATCTTCGCCCACTGTCCGCTCCTCTCAACCTTCACCGTCGGGGAACACACGCAGGCCTTCGAACGGTTCCTTCAATACAAAACCCGAATCCCTGTCCGCGGCGCCATCCTGCTGAATGAGGCCATGGACCATACCGTTCTCGTCAAAGGCTGGAAGAAGAATGCTAATTGGAGCTTTCCCCGAGGTAAAATCAACAAGGACGAGGATGATTTGGATTGCGCTATACGCGAAGTTTATGAAGAGACCGGTTTCGATATCAGAGAAGCGGGTCTTGTTCCTAAACCGGAGGATGTCAAGTTCATCGAGATTACTATCAGGAATCAACAGTTACGACTGTACGTGTTTCGCAACGTCCCCATGGACACGGTTTTCCAGCCCAAAACCAGGAAGGAGATCAGCAAAGTGGACTGGTATCGGCTCTCTGATCTCCCCGCGTTTCGGAAGAAAGGCAATCAGCAACAGGACGCCGCCGCCGCCGCAGCGAATGCCAATAAGTTCTATATGGTAGCACCGTTTTTGGGGCCGCTGAAGAAGTGGGTGTCCCAGCAGAAGAAGAGGGATGCGGTCAGGGCTGGTCAGAATCCTCTTTTCGCTGCTGCAGCACAGCTGGAGGAACCCCTG
Organism: Neurospora sp. CHS-2018c; assembly: GCA_009806235.1. Classification (NCBI taxonomy): domain Eukaryota; kingdom Fungi; phylum Ascomycota; class Sordariomycetes; order Sordariales; family Sordariaceae; genus Neurospora; species Neurospora sp. CHS-2018c. The sequence continues at coordinate 505,574 of RAPC01000001.1, forward strand.
ACCGAAGATGACCTGGGGACCCAGACTGAAACGATGGGCGAGGTACCAGCAACTTCATCAAAGGACACTTTGGAGGGAGCTAACCGTGAGCTCCGACGGTTGCTGTCGGTTCAGAGTTCGACCGTAGGTCCGCAACCGCCAGTGGGCATGCACGCCGCTGCCTCGACTACGGATAAGGGCGGGGCGTTGATGGCACTCTTGAAGAAGAGGGAGGCCGAAGCGCCTCAACAGGCTCAAGCGACTCGCCATCATGTACCCCATACGCCTCTGGACCTGACTTACCAGAACCCTCCAGAGCCGGAAACTCCACATCATCATCATATTGCTCAACGCTTGCCTGTTCCTAACTTCCAGCCTCCGCCTAATTTTCCACTTCCTCCACAGGCCAACCAGAACCCCAATGCTGGGTATCATAACCAGCCGCAACCGCCTCTTCCAGGTTATGGCTATGGGCAAGATCATTATATGAATGTGCCACCTCCCCAGAGAAAGGAGCCTGTTCTTCTGCACCCACAGCCTCTGCCGCCGCAGGTTCAGCAGTCCATGCTTACTAGAGGGATCTTGGGAGTGGCAACACCTAACCTGCCAGACACCACGGGCCAGAGGCATCAGCAGCCTCTTCAAGCCAGTCTGAAGGCGTTCTTGACTCACAGCAGGCGGGATCCTACGCAAGGGCAGATGGCGCCGAACCCGCATCCCCCTCAACTGACGAATCAGGCAATGTCTCTTCTGAACGTCTTCAAAGGCGATAGTGTGCGTTCTGGCGACGGTCGGGGCCCTGGTGTCAATACCCAGGAGAATATCCATCCTCAAATGGCAGATCAGCCTCGACAGCAACCTCCCAGTAATTGGCATCATGGGCAACAGCCTAGTCCTGCTGGACAATACTATGGGCAACATGCGCCTCAGGTCACTCAACCACCGGTGAATTCTGTGCCGCATCCTGGACCTGGAGGGTTTCCTACGGGTGCTGCTCCTAGGCCGACCCAACCTGCGGACTTGCATCGAAATGCCTTGTTGGACATCTTCAAGAAGACAGTACCGGCCTCGCCATCCGGTAGCGACATGACGCCTAAATTGCACACTGCAGGCCGGCCTGACGTGGCCACCAGGCCGGATTCTGGCAGTCAATATAATGTCGGACCACCTCCTCAGGGACATGGTGTCGCGGCAGGTGCCAACGCCGAGCACAACCTACCATATAGACCGGTTCAGATCTTGGCCCGGCCCAAGCCACAAGAAGCTCAGGAGCTCACGCCTGCGCAACTGCGCAATCACGCCGTTCCTGCAAGCACTGTTTTGCAAGATCTCAAGAACTCGGTCTACCCTAACTTGCCATCTGCCAAGGACCGTCTGCTCAGGCAGCAGGCCGAGGCCAGGGGCAACAAGTCGCCCGTAGCCAATCTTGCCGCCACCGCTGGCCAGCCATACAACCAGGATCGGTCTCCTCAGGCCGCCCACGTTGCGCCTTCGTTTCAGCAATACCAGAACCAAGCTTCGCAGGTGCCCAACGTGCTCCAGCAACATCAACAGCGCCACGGGGGTGATAGTCCCAACCCCGAGCAGGTCAACAAGTTGCTCTCGCTCTTTGGCAAGCATCAGCCATCTCCTCCTGTGAGCTTCTCGCAGCCTTCGCCGGCGGGATCGATGGGATCGAGGCATGTCGAGGAGAAGTTGAAGATGAAAGAGCCGGTCATGTTGGCGCAGGCGAGGTCTAGGGTGCCTTCGTTTGCTTCCACGAGCGGTGGCGAGCTTGCTGTTCCTCAAGGTCATGATCAGGGTAGCAGGCCGACTTCGAGTGGCGGTAGCCAAACACCTATTTCGCCGACTGACCGCAACTTCTTGCTGTCGTACCTGAAGAATATCCCGGGCCCTCGTTAGGGTTGAGGGAGGGAGTGAATGGTGATTATAGGGGAAGGGAGTGGTTTATTTTTAGCAGTATTGTCTTGGGTTAGTGGACTGATAGGGGTAGTTGGTGTCGTGAAGGAATCCCGCTACGCGGTCGTCGGCCTCTATGGATATTTATGTGGTGATGGAGTTTAACTGTTACTGGCTTGCTTGGTGGATTACTAGTGACACGGGTATGCCCTGGTTATTTACATGCCCCTGGTGTATTCCTCTGAGTCGGTTCAACATCTGTTGATTGGCGTGCAAAGGCAAGGAGACAGGCAAGTGAGCAAGCGATTCTCTCGTTAATAATGGTTAAACGCTAGCGTTTCTTTCATTGTAATCGTAGTGGGATCGTATACCGTACCCGGACGACGAGCAAGACACTTTGCATTCACCCTAAGAGATAATTCACATCGTTCACTTCCCGCTTGAATATCGGCAACATACCTTCGAACTGGATCGGGGATTTGTGGCTATGAAGGATAGAGGGGTCGGGATTTCAGTCCATGGGCTTTTCGTCCACCATCTCTTACCACGAAAGTGTTCCGTGGCCTGAGACATTACGAATTCAGTCACTACAACAGACTGCGAGAACCGACTTGTCTAAACAGTTTTGTTCTACAGTTCTTCTAAGAGACATTTACCATACGCTTGCATTTAAACATCGCAACCCACCCTTTACCTTTTTCCTTTCCCATTTTCATTCCCCCATCCTTCCATTTTACTTATTTCTCGCAACCTCCAACACCCTCTTCTCCATCTCCCCAAAAGCCCCCAACACATTCCCATAAGCCTCAAACACCCCCTTCTTATACCCCTCATCAACCTTCTGTATCGCCCCTTCCTCCTTCCACCTCTTCCCAATCAGCTCGTCAAACGTCTCCGTCTCGTCTTTCCTCTCAAACGCCCAAACAGCCTTGTAAGCGCCTCCCAAAGCGCACGCGTTCCCGCCTACGTCAAGCTTGTACACACCGTCTACGCCACCTAGCACGTCGCCCATTATCCGCGCGATGGCGGGGTTCAAGGAGCCGCCGCCTACGAGGTAGATACGTCTTGGTTGGGCGGGGAGGGGTGCAGAGGTGCCAGAGGGAGAGGAGGGAGGGGTGGAAACGAGGTTCTGCGAGCGCAGACGCATGGAGAGGGCTTGCGACTCGACGATGATGCGCGGGTCTTTTTCTACGGGCCAGGGCTGGTTTACTTGTTGGAGATCGGAGCCGTCGGCGGCGGAGCATTCGTAGCGCCAGGTTCCCGAAGAGATGTTGGGGACGATTTCGGGGAGGTAGAAGTAGAGGCCTAGTTTGGCTTTGTCGGTTGAAGGGGAGGAGACGTCGAGGGGAGGGGTGGAGAGGGCGTGTTGGTTGAAGGTTTCCCAGGGGTCTGAGCTGTTGGTTACTGGTGGAAGAGCGTCGCGGACCTTCTCGCGGGCCAAACCGCCGTTCTTGTAGCAGAGCATAAACATGTACTGGCCCGGAGTGGTGGGGTGGTTGAAGAAGTGGTAGCTAGGGTCGGGCTTGTAGACGGGCGTGATCATCAAAAAGGTGGTGGAGGTTCCGAGGGAAACAATGGCGTCGAGTGGACGGAGCGGGAGCGCCAGGATCGTGGCCGGGTTGTCGCCCGTGAAGGGCGCGATCTCGCACGAGGGGGAGAAGCCGTACTTGCCGACGAAGTATGGGCTGATCTTGCCCATGCTGCCGCCGCCGTCAAGACGGACTTCGCCCAGCTTGGACTTGAGGTCGGCGGCGCCTTCGGCGGAGCCGCCGGCGGCCAGTGTGAGCAGGGTCTCCGACCAGCTGTTGCTGGGGATGTCCCAGAGGTTCATGCCGCAGACGTCGGAGATGTCCATGGGCGCGACGGAGCCGATGAAGAGAGAGGCGAGGAAGGAGGAGACGAGAGAGATGCGCGAGGTGGAGGCGTACATGGAGGGGAGCTTGCGGCGGAGACGCATTATTTGGGTGCCGGTGAAGCGCTGTTTGGTGGTGTTGGGTCAGTCTTTCTGGTCTTTGGGCTTGTTTACTTTTACTTCAAAATGTCAGTAAAAAGGGGCAAGTAAACCGCTTACATGATGCGCCGCACTTCCAGTAGCCTGAGCCAACCTCTCCGCCGTCCCGAGAGCCTCATCAAACTTATCACACTCGGCCTGTGTGCTGTGGTCTTGCCAGTTGGGCGCATAAGGATGGGAAAAAGCCCCCTTCAGCTGATCCGCCAGCTTTCCCTTCTGCTCATCGGCCTGCAGTTCCGCAAGAAGCTTCTCGGCCTCCTGGCTCCAGTATACACTGCCATGCTGCTGGCAAGAACCGCTGATGCCGCGGATGCGGTTGAGAGGGGTGTTGGCCTCCTGGAGACGCTGGAGGACTAGGTCGAGGGCCTCCAGCCACATGGCGACGGGCGCAAAGACCTCGCCCTCGGCTTCGTTTACTTGGACGCCTTTTTTGATGCCATATTTGGCGCCGAATTCGCCGTCGAAGTCGACCTTGGCGGAGGAAACAACGGAGAGGTCGGACTGGATTACGATCGCTGTGTGAGAAGAAGGATTGTTAGTTGCGCTCGGTGTAAGTGAACGAACGAACAATGCTTCGTGTGAGTAAACCGACCTTTCAGCTGCTGGGTTGACAAGTCAAACCCGAGGTAGAGAGGTCTCTCAGACATTGTGTGTGTTTTATGTATGTGATTATAGGTTGTCGATGAATTCAATCTTCAATGGTCGACTTGAACTCGATGAGTGAACGGCGATACTGCGTAAGAGCTCTCTGGGGTATCACTCGCTGGCTTCAAAAACTCAAAACAGCATAGAAGAAATACAGAAAAGTTCGTGAAGAGCAGACGAAGGATTCTGAAAGGAGAAAAGAACCCAATGGCTAAAAAAGATGACAGGACAGAGCCGTAAATAAGTTGAGCAATCGAATATCACTTCATCCGGAGGAACCTTGAAGGTCCATTCTAGCGGGGTGACGTATGGAATTGGCATCCCGGCATGAACATCACGGCGGGTATGGCGGGGCATCAGTGGTCCAGACGCCAGCGTATCCCAGCTGTGTCAGGGGAATGGTGGAGGGGCAGGGAGCCGCGTGATGCGCTACGAGCCGTAGCGGACTGTGGCTCTTTTGTATTTAGCCTGAATGCTGAGGAAATGGCTTTGACCAATCACATGTGGAATTGATGATTCAGGGGAGGGAGCTGTCTGTATCTCGGTCTTCGTTATCGAATCTTCACCACGACATCATCGTCTGGGTGTTTTTCGGTCGTCGATGGGCTGAAGGATATACAGTCCTCTACCTCGAATTGCCCTGAAGTCATCTTTGTGAAGTATAATTACTGAAGTTTGTGGCCAACTTTTTCGTGACATCGTAGTTACTGTCTCTTCAGTTTGAATGGTGATTGTCTGTCAGCTGCAAAATGCGCTTCTCACTTTGTAAGATCTTCTTCAGTATCGAAATACGACTATAATTAGCTCTTCAGAACAAGAGGCATCGTTGTGCAAAAGAGCTTGGCCATTCTTTCAAAACATTATCTGAATCCTTTTTTGGAGGGTTTGTTCGTCATGAAACTGTATTTGTAGTAACGTCGACGATTCGGAGCAGCTCTACCCGACTGCTAGAGTGACTGGCTTTGTTTACATTACCCCTGAGCCAGCGCTACCAACGCTGGTACTGAAATGGCCAAAAGTAATTCATATTTTCGCAACTTGTCGCTCTCGGAAGAAAGACCGATGGTACTGTGTAGGTGGGAAAGGATAAGGTTACTACGTTCACAATCCACAAGCGTTCTGGTCATGATTTTGAAGGGGCCGGGGATGGTCTTTCCCGAAGAGAGTTCTGTTTGATATACTACCCGGAAAGAGCGACCTAGACATGCTGGTTCACTGTGTGATACAAACTGTTAGTGCATTTGTTCATCACCATATGGTGGAAAGTGCAGTTTGCTATCAGAAACCATCTAGGTGAAACGACGAACGGCCAGCTGGGTTCGCTAAGCACTTCCGGGAAAGTAAGACTGGGCTGATCACCTTCGTCACCTCATTTAGTTCCGACGCGCCACCAACTCCCGTCAACATTCAATACCTTTTGATCCAAAACCAACAATGTGATAAGAAACTTTTTGCTAACATGTTGGTAAGTACCTACCGAGCCTACCTCGTTGACTGGTCTTATCTCACAAGGGATGAATCACTTACAATGCTGACTGATCACTTGTAGCGCACCGCTTTTGGAGGAATCCGCAACCTAATCGGGCGTTTCGTCCACCTGTTTCCATCCCGCAACGACGACGGCATGATCCTCGGACCAGTATCCTACCTCGACTGTATCGTCTTTTGCATCTTCCTTGCTCCACAGCTTATTTGGAATGTTGGTTTAATACCGACTATCAAGTGCGTGCTGGAAGCACTGCCGTTTGTTTGTACGTTCTCACCTACCTTTCTTACATGTATAACAAGCAGTGATGTGTCGAGTGTTAACTACGGATGTGACTACATAGTGTTCAAACTCCCCATCCAGTTCATCTATGAAAGATGGCTCATTTCTTATGACAAGCCACCGTTTGTTCGGAACGCGTCGCCGTTTGAGGACTTTGTCATCAGATGTGTGCGGTACGCCTTTGCGAATATCCCGCCGAATATTGGACGGGTGTTTTTCTCCAAGCAGGTGGCGCTACCGTTTTTGAGGTTCCGGATGTTAAGGCATGGGTATTTGAGGAGTCCTGTGCATTGGAGGGAACATGTCACCGTAAGTGCGATGCTGTTTGAGTTCGTGGATTGGGCTGACGAGGGAGAATAGGCGGATTTCAGAGGCATATGGGTCATGAAAGATCCGCTGGCAACGCCGGATATTGTTTTGTATTATGCTCATGGTAAGCCGAACAATCCTCCCGGTCTATGATAACCTACTTGACTGATTTCTGGATAGGCGGGGGTTTCTCGATGGGCTCGGCCTACTTCTACCTCGAGTTTCTTCTGAGCTGGGTATCGGTGTTGTCTTCGTCCGGATTTAAGAACCCCGCCATCTTCGCGCTGGACTACACACTCGTGCCTGATGCTTCATACCCTACTCAAATCCGAGAGGCGATCGAAGGATACAGATACGTTCTAAAGGTAGCACGCGATCCAGCCATCGTATGCGTCAGTGGTGACTCAGCGGGCGCAACACTGATTTTGAGTCTCTTGCTGCATCTCAGCTGCAAGGACGCCAGAGCAAAGAGATACGGAGTTGGCCTGCCAATGCCAGGTCTGGCCGTCTTGATCTCACCATGGACGACTCTTGTGTCCCCACGACGCACCAACACGATAAGCGATTATCTAGACGCCGAGCAGCTGAGTACGTACGGAAAGCAGTTCTCCGGCAACGAAATCTCGTGGAGTGATCCGCTGGTGTCGCCAGGATGCTGCCATGACGCGGCGTGGTGGAGGCGGGCAAGCCCGTCGAATGGCATCTTCATTGCATACGGGGAGGAGGAGGTATTCTCACCTGAGATTCACGATCTGATCGCGAGGCTCAACAAAGCAGGCTTGTGGGTTGGAAGCCAAGTTGAGCCAGGCGGCATCCACGCGTGGCCGGTGGCGTCGCTGTTCCTCTCAACTGCCCGCGAAAAGAGGTTGAAGGGGGTGAATGACCTAACGACAGAGATTAGAAAACGACTCTCTGTTCTGGATGCGGCGAAAACAAGGTGAAGGGTAATATATGTTCATTTTGTCAGATTAGATCAAGTTTTTGTGTGCCGTCATAGACATGCGGCGAAGATGACCCCTCAGTCCTGGTCGGGCTCGGTTTCTTCAACGCCGTGTTCTTGGTCTCTGGAAAATCAAGGTGCTCTTGAGTATCATCATGTAAATGCGAGGTATATGTTTCAATCCATGTGTGCGCCGGTGCAGACATGCCGAGATTGCACTGTTGCTGAGATCTTACATTTTGCATAGCTTAAGCAGCTCCGTAAACAGAGCGAAGTTGGTCATGATGCCCTTTGTGAATCGGTTGATGCCGAAGCGAGGTTACAGATCCGTTCGTCGTAGCGGAAGGCAGCGTCCATGGTCAATTGATCGCATCCCAAGCGGATGAAATGAGATGTGACTGGGTCCAGCCTCCATGATGCATGACTGACCGGGTCGTGTAGCTGTATACCTCTTGAAAAGGTTGGGGTTGCTGGGTTGGTTCGATGTTCTCAAGGCGAAGAGAGCGATCGACGAAAAAAAGGAAGACGTGCTGGAGTGATGCAACAGAAATGGAGCTCCTGTGCCTGAAACGCACGGATGATTGTCGAAAGCGTGACTGAGACTTGCGAACTTGGAAATCGAAGATCGGTGCCGCACTGCGTGTTTGTGCTTCAGAAGTTGAGAGGCGCTTGAGGCGGTGCGACCCACAGAACATTTCATGTGAGCCAATCAGGCAACGGATAGAGTTGGCACTCAGAGCCCCCTGTAATCAACCATGCGAAGGAAGGAGTGGGCCATGGCGTGCATATAAACGGCCTGGTCTCTCCGCCGTAGAGGGCGTCGTCATGGTTCAAGTTGCTTTCAGCTGACAGCACCTCGAACCCTTCACCTTCTTCGAGCCTTGAATAGCCGTTCTGTGTTGCTCATCCGACAACTCTCTTCGATTCTCGTTTCATACGGTCAGCATCCCCATTCTCTCTTTCACCTTCCGGTCTATCACCAGTGTTATTGTCGTCATCACCTACACCTACACCACACACTACGAGTCAACTTCTACCCCGCTCATTCCCCTTTTGCCCCCATCCGTTCCCAAGTCTACCAAGAGGTACCGGCTGCGGTTCGATGTACCGGACTGGTACCTGAAAAGGCCGACAGCTGTTGGATGCTCTCCACTTCAACGACCGGGCAGGGCTGGACCGATGTTGCGACCTCCAGACAGTAGGGCAACACAACCGACAGCAAAGACTATCTACCTACCCAGCCTTGCCACCCTTTGCCAGAAGAAGCCAAGTTGCCAGTCTCTCCTGGCATACCCGTCCATTATTCTTGTACGAGGTTATACCACGATGCACTTTTCTAGTTCGTCTGGTATATGCCTGCTGTGAGGCCACTTCTGGTCTTCGCTTTTCACGAACACGCCTTCATCCGTCCATCCCCCTACCTCTACCTCTTCTCATTCAAATCTTCTTTACAACGTTGCAGCACATTCAATTCCATCTGGAAAACTGGAGAGTGGTGCCTGCAAAATCACAGCTGAATGACAGAGCAAGGTGCCTTCCCAAGCTGCATATAGCCCCGCATCATCTCAGTCAGCCAAACACTGCCCCTTCAGGTTCCTCTTTCCATCCAAACCTCAAGTGGAGGTTTCACCATTGTCTTTGATTTACCCAACCACCACGAGAGTCATGAGTACACAAACAACGACATGAGATTAACTGTTAGTGACTGTATTATAGATCCAACGAAGCTTTCTTAGCATTATCAGAATCATCAACCAGCTGTTATTGACTGGTGTGCCCCGTCTTCGGATCGAGTGAAGGCATCCACACCCAAGAGGTTCCCCTGCCCCACCAGTACTTACAAGGTACTTGCAACAAAGGGAAGAAGGCGCTCGGGGTACGTAAACAAAAGCAAGACAGAAGGGGAAGAGCGAACCAACCAAAGCGCCCATATAAATCGCGGCGAGGACGGCGGGACTCGACGAAAGCAGTCTGATTCATTTCCCATTCAAGCTACTTTCCTTCACAGAAGCTGCCCAGCCAGCCTTTCAAGGTTTTATTCAAGCGCAACCACACAATCATAATCACCCACATCATGTCGGGCATTGGCGCCTCGAGCTACGCACCCAGGTCGCCGGACCTCTCATCCTTATATAGCTCCGCCGGCCCCACTCACCAGCACTTGCAGACCCATTCCGAAGTCCTTCAAGTACCAGACCCCAAACCGTTATCACAGCAAACACTTTTTTCTCCGCAACACCAACACCACCACTTACAAGCGCATTCGCAACCACCACTTCAACCTCTGCCCACCACCACAACAACTACCACCACCACCGCGACACAGCCCTCTGGCCCTTCTGCAAACACGTATCAAGACCATCGCGCTTCGCAATATTGGCAGAACTCGTCGCAGTATCTCCCACCACGCTCTCAGCCCGATAACAGCTTCTCGACGAACCACTACTCGCAGCCGCAATCCGAGCGCCCGTCTCGCATCCCCTTCACAAACAACCACGCGACAGGGGTCTGGAACGCGCAACAACAAGCTTCGCAACGTGACCTGCATCAATTGCAGAATCAACACCAGTATAATTACAACCAGCAACAACCGCGGCAGCAACCACAGCAACAGGCTTATCCGCAGCTGTTCTCACACACGCAACCGCAAGAGCATCAGCAGCAGCGCGTGACGCGATCGCAGGCACAACGGCCCCTCCAGCCTCTCCTCTCGCATACTTCTAATCCCAGTCCGCCACCGGCCCCCGAACAGACCAATATCCAAGCTGCGCCATCCGTAGCGGCGCAGAGAACCAATACGATGCCACCCAAGCGAGCCGTCGCGCAAGCTGCGCAGCAACCCCAACCTTCTCCGATCCAGCCCTCGCCCGTAAAGACCAAGTTCCCAACGGCGCGCATTAAGCGCATCATGCAGGCGGACGAAGAGGTTGGCAAGGTCGCGCAACAGACGCCGATCGCAGTGGGCAAGGCACTCGAGCTGTTTATGGTACAACTGGTGACAAAAAGCGCAGACATAGCGCGTGAGCGTAACTCGAAACGCGTCTCGGCACAGATGCTCAAACAGGTGGTGGAGTCAGACGACCAGTGGGATTTCCTACGAGAAATCACCAGCAAGATAGAGAACGATGACAAGGAGAAGCCAGCAGCCTCCGCGAGCGGCAGAGGCCGAGCAAAGGCAGAGAGCGAGAGCGAGGAAGAAGCCCAGCCAGAAAAGAAGGGCAGAGGAGGAGCCGGGCGAGGAGGAGGGAGGGGAAGGAAGAAGTCTACCGCTTGAAAGCCAGGAGTCAAAAGAAGAGCCAAGTTATAACGAATGGAACGATGGCGTTTCGGCAAACTGGGTCACAAATGAGCATACATTGTCCGGCGTTCTCAACATGGAAACAAGTGGTTGGGATATGTCAACTCCTGTAAAGAACAAGTCGTAAACTATGGGCAGAGGTCCCGTTATCAGACTGGCATGGCATGGTGTTCGGTTTGGTCGGTCAGCTGAAGGCTCGGTGTTTGGGTGAACTGGACTGGTTTGTTTGGGTTGGGTAGCCAGCATGGTGTTGCTGGTGTTAGGCAGGGTAGGATACTCTGCTTTACGACCAACATGCGTTGATTTTACTCTTATTTTTTTCTCGGGGAAGTTGTTGAAAATCAAAGTTTATTTACAAGGCTTCGTGCAAGCCTTGTCTCCGCCGAAACAGGTTCACTCCGTTAACTCATGACGTTGCCCTAGCAATAATTCTTTGCCTCTCGGTACGTCACAGCCACTGTGACACGACAGCCTTTTCAGCTGACTTACAGCTCGAAGTCACAGTCACGCGGCGCAGCTCCTATCGAAGAAGCCAACAGAAGTTGCAAAGGTTGAATGCCTTGACTGCATTGAGCGCGCAAGAGCATGTATTGTTTTCCTTCAAGCTTGAAGAATATTGGGACACGGACAGACGATTTCTCACGATATAGTGACAAGATCTTCGACATGAAGTGGAAAACATAAAGAATATGAACCATGGCATAGTAAGGTAACTCAGATAACGTAGCCATGCCACGAATGTCTCTCGAGCCGACGGGAGCCTAGAACAATCTTATAAGGTAAGTATACCCAGAATCCTGTACCTCCCTCACTCTAGTAAGACGGGCCGTATTGCGAGGCAACCCTATTTTTCACTTGTCCATCACATCTGTCAAGACGTTTACTCACACCCTAGACGGCCGACATAGACAAACTCGAGACACTCTTTATTCTATTCGTCGAAGTGTTTTTAACATCGAGGATGGCAGCCTACTATGTTGTTGTCAAGAAACGACTGTCAATGATATCGAAATCAAGAAAGGAACAAGCTTCAACGACAAGGCAGGAACAGGGGCATACGACGACGGGGCGACGTCCTGGTGGGTTGATTGATTGCATCTGAATGTCACACAGTACCGGGGTCACTAACGGGGCAGTCCAATAGGTCAAGGTAATCTACGCTAACTTTACACTAACCTCAACCGCCCACCCCGCGTTCCATACGCCCCTGGTTCAGGCCGCTTAGTTTCCTTCTTATCTCTGTCCTACCCGTCTAACCTTACCTTTACATCCGTTACTGTTACCAATACCCGGCTGGCGACTTCTTCTCAGGACACATCGGACACATCGTGTACCTAACATGTGCCTCGAGAGATTGCCCACTGGCCATCTAACTCCTCCTCGATAACACATCGTCATGGTGGCCGGTTGAGTTTGATCGACCCGAGCGGCACCTGTCCAGGTTCAGGATGTCCGCCCAAGGCCGTCCACCACCTGCCAGCCTTCCTCCTCTTCCCGATGAGGCTTCTGTTCCCTTCTCGTCCTTGTTCGACAACTTTGACCTAGCTACGGTCGATTCAACCGTTCAGTTTGCCAATAAAGGCATATTCATCGCCTCAGATGGCCGTCGCTACCTCTTCCAGAGCATACCCGAGTCGGATACGCCAGCCGCTTCTCCGGCCAACTCGACTGCTCCGAGTAGCATACAGTCAGTTACAAACCCACCGTCGCCGCACGAGTTACACGACCGCAACAATGCCTCTCTCAGGGGACGACAGATGTCGAACGCGAGTTCGCGATCACAGGCTTCGAGCTTCCGGACGGCGCACAGTGGGCGTTATACCACTAACGTATCCCCTGCCGCCTTGGATGTAGTAGCCGGACCTCAGTCCGCTATTACTCAGGACGTCACTAACATGATGTCCCACCTCAACGTCAACCACTTCAACGGTGCGGCACCATACTTTGGAGAGTCTGACGGGGGCGTAGGACTTGCCGAGGTTCTCACGGAACGTGACACGGATCCATGGACTCCCGAGAGTCCTGTCGACAGTGGCAGACCTGTCTCTCCTCTCCGAACCGCTTCCAACCACCATCGCCTGGAATCATTTCACCACGGCAACAATCAGTCCACACAATATATGCGTACATCAAATCTAACGGCCGGCTTGAGCACGCCTGCAGCTCAAGCCACTTATAATGGAGGAGGCCATCAAGTCGACGGTATCAACTACGGCGGGTTTGTGACAGGCGCCAACTTTGCTTCGCGAGGGCCTCGTCGACAGACATCGCCCACGGGACCAGTCCTCGAGTCCTTTATGGAATCCTCATATCCACAGTATCCCGCGTCTCCAACGTCTCCGATCAGGCACTCTTCGATCCCGTACTCGCCTACGTCACCCATCTTGTCGCCTGACTACGAGAAAGAGTTTGTCAGTTCCGACGGCGCATATATCTATTCAAGCTCCCCTCACTCGGTAGCCCACGAGCCATCCTCTTCATATCCTGGTCGTGGAAGAGGCGATAGTGGGAGCGGAATATTTATTGGAGCTGCTGCTCAGAACAATGTGGTCAGTATTGGAACTTCGACCAACCGGCTTGACACCAGAACTGCGGTTGTTGTGGTTCCGGAACGACATGCTTCTTCGTTTTCGAGTGATAGTAGGAGTACGGGCCGAGATCACGTATTGCCGGGAGAGGATATTTTGTTTGATGGGTGAGTTTCCTCTGTGTCCGCTTTGGAAGGATTGCTGCTAACGAAGACCTCGAAAAGGCCAGTTAAGAGTGCACCGACACTTGCGTGCTCAGCGTTTGAAGATGGAGAGCTCAAGATTTTCCGAAATACCACTACGAAAGATTTGAGGTTTCATTGCAGAGTTGGCACATATTCCGAGACATTCTGGAGTAAGTTCTCACATTATAATGCCTACAAAAACAAACACGGATTAGCTAACCCCTACGACAGTCAAAGCCCGAAACGCCCAACTCATCCCCGTCTACGCCTATGATCCCCGCTTCCTCAACGTCATCTGCCTCCACGACAAAGAAACCGAAAAGGGCAACCCAGGCTACATGCGTTCCTCCCCCATCCCCGGAGGCACAGGAAACAGCCACCCAAATGGCATCTACCAATTCCCCCGCCTCGCCGACCTCTGCCACTTCCAAGCCCAACTCACCGGCGAAAAGGTGCTGCTGGACATCAGCAACGTCAAGCTCATCCGCCTCAGCAAAGCCAACAACGGTGCAAGCGACACTTACTCGAGCGTGCGGCTGCAGATCTGGCACGAGGATCCAGATTCATCCAGCAGAAGAAGGGGAACGCAGTCCGATGATAGGGCATCCTTCGTGACTGCTGGCACGGCGTTGTCGGGACCGCTTCGTGATAGACAGGTTGCTAGTTCGAGCAAGTTGATTGTTTACTTGGGACGGCTGGGGGAGTATGTGCAGACGTTTATTACGGACGATATTGAGGTCAAGGCGGAGGGGCAGACGAAGGTTAGATTGAGGCCGAGGAGGGCGGGGGTTTTTAGTAGGGAGGGGAGTAGGTGGAAGGGTATTAGAGGTTTGTCTTTTTGTCTCCTGTTATTACATAGCGCGCATGACTAACCAGTGGATGGCATCGCACAGCACACATCGAGCAAAGAGGCGACTCAGAAATGGCCGGGTTCAATATCGATGGCCAACCACCTAACCCCGATGCGGAGTACGGTTTTGATCTTTACAAGATGTTTGAGATTGAGTTTGAGAATCCGCCTAGTAAGTTCCCTTCCCTTCTCCAAAGTTATTCTTCGCTTAGACCAAAAAGAAATGCTAATGATGATGGTAATAATTCAAGGCCAAGACAGCTTCATAAGGAGATGGGGAGAAGTCATTGCCGAACGCCGACAGCAGAGAGAGAAATTAAAGGTTATTCAAGAGGAGTTGAAAGCTGTGGGCGGGCTATATGGGAAGACGGCTATGGAGATTCGGATGTGATACTACTACGGGCACATGGGCATAACTCTGGAGTCTAGGTCTAGGGCAAGTTGGAAGGACAGGACAGGACAGAGCTGGGATATAATATCTTGCCTATATAGATCTCTTCGGTGGTTTTATCACTCACTTGAGGGAATTACCTCCTTCTAGGTGAGCGGGGAGTTAGGATCGGATCAGGTTATGGGTTTTTCATTGTGTCACCAGATACCAGGAGGATATGAGTTTGTGTATTCATTACAATATTGATGTAAACCGGGTTATGTACGCCCTGCGTATCTCTATGTGCCTATCGCGGCCGAAAGAACTTGATGCCTACGTCAATGTTCACCGGACTCAGTCGCAACAAAAATGAAGGAATTTCGACTGTAGAGAAGCCAGCCCGCTACGTAATCAAGAGTCAAGAGTCAACACAGCTGAACAGCCAGCCTTTGGAGTTTTGAACGAATAACAACCTCGGAACACTGAGCTTAGCGATGGTTACCCGATTAGGACATTGAGGAGAGTGATTATTGGAATCGTGCAGCAAGCAGAAAATAAGCTACTACCCATGACCTGCAATTCCTTATGACGCTCTAGGCTTAAAGGGGAAAGGTGATGTATCACTCACTGTGGCCCTGGGGGAAAGATGGGGGGTTTTCTGGGGCGAAGCTTTGGGGGAGCTGGCGAAGCTTCTGATCCTGATCTCTTCTGTTCTCAACGAACTCGGGGCTGGTTGTGCTGATGTCCCTCTCATGGTGTTCCCTACTGTCTGGTGGTGTCGCTGCCAGCCTGCTGATCACAACGGAACAACGGAAAACAGCGAGAAAGCTCAGTGTTTCCGCTGAGAAACCCCAGATTGTAACTGTCTTGGCTACCACCACAATACCTGGCTCCCAGGCTACCTATCACAGGATTCATTGTAGGCTGTGAAGGGTATAGTTAGGCGACATCCAATTATCGCCGATAACTCACAGCACAGCTTTTCCGCCCCATCGCCCTGCCATTCCCCAGTCCCCATCCCCCAACTTATCACAGCGAGCGCCAAGTCGTCCCAATCCCAAAAAGACAAAAGAGGCGTGCAGGACGATGCAAGTTTGTAGAGGGTGGAAGGAGACCCTGCCTCCTTCAATTCCAGGTGGTTCGGCTCGTCAACGCGTTCCTATCGTCTAGCCACGAGGTAGGACTTCTTCCTTTTCACCTTCCATGCTTCCGTTCTTTCTTGCAGACCAGACAGAGAGACTGGATACAACCGAACCGGGATCTGATCTCATCTCACGTTGTGTCTGCCTCGCTCGCTCGCTAATCAATCGCCAATGAACAACACTCCTGCTGCTGTTGCTGCTGTGTGATGACGGCGTAGGTAACATCAATGAGGCTCTGAGCTGCAGTTATCCAGTGATCTCAGTGGGTGGAACCTGAAAGAGTGAAGAGGAACACCAGAAGGAAGTTGTTGGATTGATAAAAAGGTTAGAAAAGGTCTCATTGTTCGTCTGTTCGCTTACGATCCTCGAGTGAGATCTCCGAATTTGTTTTACCCTTGTGTAGCAGCTGTGGCTCGTGTTACCCTCTCTTTTGAGCATTCTTCATTGACCGTCTACCAAGATCTAGACTCCCATTACTCGATTCGTTGACCGTGGGATACACGACGAACGGGTGTCAAGGTGGTCTGTGATTGTGAGACCTACGAACGTCTAACCTTGAACGAGCCCTCTAACGCACGTTGACCTGAACTTGTCAAGTTACGCCTCACCTGCGGTCATCCGGTTGTCCTCCTTCGCTTGAGGGGTTCACTCAATTACCTCTACTTCTTCATAGCCGATTCGCTACATCCGTAGACTGAGACTTGGATGAGCTGACCCGCATATTCTTCTTTTGACTTTCGGTCCGTCTCTATGAAGATCTTCGGAAACCCTTCTGGAAGTTATTGTTTACAAGTTACTGGTCATTCTCAACTCGAAAGAACATCAAACGTCCATAACACAACTAGACTGGACTGGGTTGGACTGGACTGCATACACGCCCCTCGCGCGACGGTTGTGGTGCGTCTTAGGCTCATTGTGTTCAGCCGCATCACTCTCTCCCCTTGGTTTCGGTCACCAACTTGGAAATTTCGAAGAGCATCCTAGCTTAGACACTCTATTAAGTCGTGGAGATTGTCTTTAAAACCGAGGCAAGATGAACGAACCAACGATATTCGAACAACCCATCCACTCGAAGGATCCGGAGGTGGGCGAGGATGCCATTTATATGCCGGAGTATGGATCTGGAGTGAATGGAAGGGGTCCGTCACGGGTTGGCGAGGAGGGAGAGGAGGAGGATGATTTTAGGGATTATGTTTTTCCTGAAGGTTAGTTACCTGTACTCTTTCGAGGTTCTGCCATTTTGAAGACTTTCTTGAGTCTCTCTTCAATCTCTCTCCAGTATTTCTTTGGGGTCTCTTCACCTCTCTTTTCACCTCTCTTTTCACCTCTCTTTTCACCTCTCTCTTCACCTTCCGCTGATACACCCCTATCACAGAGCGAAAACTAGGAACATGGTCCACAGCCTTCCTCATCATCAACCGCGTCATCGGCGCCGGCATCTTCTCAACGCCATCATCCATCATCCATAACACCAATAGCGTCGGCGCCACGCTTCTCTTCTGGGTGTTAGGTGGTGTAATGACGTTTTGGTAAGCCCCATCCTTACCTTAAAGTCTTCCACCCGAAAGTAAGAAAGCAAGCCAGCTAATTCACATCCAACTCACAAAGCGGGCTAGCCGTCTACCTAGAATTCGGCACCGCCATCCCTCGTTCCGGTGGGGAGAAAGTTTATCTCGAACGCGTCTACCGCAAACCCAAATACCTAGCAACCTGCATCTTCGCCGTGCAATTCATCCTCTTCGCCATCTCCACCGCCGGCTCCATTTCCTTTTCCTCTTACCTCCTCCGCTGCGTCCTCGGCAGCAGCAGCAGCAGCAGCAGCATTTCCTCTTCCACCATTGGCCAAACTCAAGAAGAAGCAACCAAATACAACGGCACCTGGCTCAACCGTGGCATCGCCGTGGCAGCTATTACTGTCGTCTGTCTCATCCACGCTTTCTTACCAAGGTTGGGGATCTGGTTGTCTAATGGTTTGGGGGTGTTCAAGTTGGTGTTGTTGAGTTTGGTGGTTTGTACGGGGTTTGCGGCGCTGGCGGGAAGGATGGAGGGGGAAAGCCCGGGGAATTTTGGGAGCTTTGATGGACCCGGGGACGCCACCGGGAATGGATACGATCAGACGGATGGGATGGGGAAGGATGTGGCGGGCAGCGCGGCGGGGTATGCGTTGGCGCTTTTGCAGGTTTTGTATAGTTATGGGGGGTGGGAGAATGCTAATTATGTGAGTACAACTCTGTTGACGGATTACCTCTATGAGAGGGGAGGGAGGGGGGGAGTGGTTGAGATGTACGGTGCTAATGAGAGGAATATGTAGGTGTTGAGCGAAGTAAGGGATGCGCCGAGGACGTTGAGACTGGCGGCGCCGATTGCCATCGGGACGGTCACCGTCCTTTACGTCCTTGCGAACATTGCTTATGTGAGTAAAACCCATCATCATCCTCACTCCTGGCCTTCCATCTCTGACCTCTCAACGACACAGTTCGCCGCCATGACCAAAGACGAACTCTCCAAATCCGGCGTCGTCCCCACCGCCATCTTCTTCACCCGCGTCTGGGGCCCCTCGGCCTTCACCGACCGCGTCATGCCTCTCTTCCTCGCCCTCTCCGCGCTCGGCAACGTCTTTGCGCAATCCTTCGCCATGCCTCGCGTCAAACAGGAGCTCGCAAAGGAAGGAACCCTTCCCTTCTCGCGCTTCTGGGCGAGCGACTGGCCCGAGCAAAAGTCTCCGACGGGCGCCATTTTGCTTCACTGGATCTTCACCGTGGCCTTGATCCTCGGGTCCAGCACCAAGGATGTGTACCAGTTTTTGTCAAACATCTTTACCTACTCGGGTAACTGGATCAAGGTCTTCCTCGGGGCGGGGCTGTTGTATCTCAACTTTACCCCGAGCGAGAACTGGGCGACGCCGGAGAATAAGAGGTTCCATAGTTATCCCGTCTTGACGGTGTTTTGGGTGGTGGGATTGCTGTATACCTGTGCGGCGCCGTTCATTCCGAATAAGCTGCTCACCAAGGTCCACTTTTCTGTGGTGCCGGCGCTGGGAACGGGCATGCTGGTTATTGGCGTGGTGTATTGGGTTGTTTGGGCCAAGGTGTTGCCGGCGTTTGGGTTCTCTATACAGCATGAGGTGGTGGTGCTGCCGGATGGGAGTGAGAGGGTCAAGTATAAGAGGGTGAGGCCGAGGGGAGGAAGAGGTGGTGCGAGGAGGAGGAGGAATGGGGGAAGGGGAGGGGGGAGAGGAGGTACAACTGTTGTGTGGAGGTGATAGGGCATACACTAGTTGGTGTTTTGATGGTTGATAGTGTAGAGAAGATACAACGTAGATCAATGATTCGCGTCTTCGTTTCAGGAACAAGATAAAAAAAGGGGATTTGTTTACTTTGGATGGAGTCTGTGTCCTTTTACCCCTTTTTTGAGCAGAGCCCCTTTTCGGATGGCGCAAGCGCACTGGCATCGATCTGCTTTGGCGGGTGGAACTGAGTTTGTCTGATCAACATGCCGTGGGTTAGATCTTCGTGTTCACACTTGAATTCCCAATACGAGATGGACCGTTGATATATTTTGGGTGTCAAAGTTGAACTTGCCAGTCATGTTGATGGGAATCCAACCGCCAAGACGAAAGGACACTGTTTCAGCGGTCGTTCAAGTGCCTGTAGCAGGGGAAGGGCAGGCACGGACAATGGCGCTGGACGGACACTGCAGCCGAGGCGGACAGTCGGCAGGTGGGGGAACGGGACGCGGGGCTCCATCGGGCCTAGCGGACCCCGTTCAGTTTATCGAGTTCAGTGGACTACGGCCCCTGACAGCAGTGACGGCCAAGTCTCCAACATTGCCCGACCACGGCAGTGTGAGGTGCACATCAGAGTGACACTAGCGAGAAGTGGTTTTGGTGTCCTTCTTGGGAATCCCGGCATTCCCATGATTCCGTTCCACTGCCTGTCAAACATTACCAACACCACCACATTTCAGTCTTGTCGTCCAGCACCCCAACAACGAGTAACGAAGTGCGCCCGGTCCCGTCAGCCATGCTCCAGCCCTACGCCGTCGACTCCGTTCATGTCCAAGTCCGATGAGGCATCGCTGCGCATGCATGCCTTGCCCTCTGTATCCGTCTATTCTCCATAGTACCAGCTCCAGTACCAGTACCAGCTCCAGTTCCAAGTAGCTCCCGTCTAGACTAGCTGCTCGATTCTCCCACCTACGCCTACGCCTCGCTTCAACATTTCAGCCTCCCAGACTCGACTCTTTCCTCCCATAATCTCTCTCCGAGTCGATCCGCGGTCGACCCTCGTTGCGCCATAACCAATGTCTTGGGACTTGTTAAAGCGGTTCCTCGAGAGCGACGTCTTCAACCAAAACCCCTTTCTCTCCGTCTCCTATCTCTCGTCAGTCAGCCATTGCCAAGATCTGCTACCCCTCCTTCCGTCCTCCTCCTCACTCGGCTCAGCACGGCGCGTATAGACCGGGAGTTGCTAACATGACCGCATCGCCAGACGATATGCCGACCACATAGGAATCCACTATGTGCTGTGCAGCAAGCTGCGCCAGTTCCCCTACGAGGACATCGAGTTCTTCCTCCCTCAGCTATGTCATCTTGTCATCAGCATCGACAATGAGTCCATGGCCCTGGAGGAGTTCCTCCTCGATCTATGCGAGGAGTCGGTCACAGCAGCCTTGTTGGTGCGCAACCCCATATACGATCTGACGCTTTACACGACTACCTTGCTGATATCTCGCCCGCTCGCAGACATTCTGGCTCTTCCAAACATACCTACACGACCTATCATCTAATCCACAGGCCAATGCCTTCAAAACATGCCAGAGAGTGTACAACAAGGTGCAGCACATTGTCTTCGGCGTCTCCGACAGCGCAAGGAACGAGAAGATCACGGAAAACGCATTGCCGGTGACTGTCCTAGGGAGCTTCGTTCTCGCGAGTATCGCCGCCCCGTTTCTCCCTCATTGGGCTGGTCCGCTGGCCGTCGCGCAAGCCAGAAAGCCCCGCCCGCAAGTCATCGAACATGTGTCCGACGCTACTCCCGTCAACGCCGCCCCACCTGCTCGCGCGCATACCGTCACTGCTGGTACAACAAAATCGAGACGGGCAAAGGAGGCCCGCCTCACGAGCGCATCAGACCACCAGCTCCAGAACAACAGCCCGGTGGCGCATCGCCCCAAGCCTAAGATCAAGGAACCTCAGCCCGACTCCCGGCCGACATCTTCGGGGTCTTCTATCAAAACGCCCATAGAGTCTAAGCGGCCTGCCCCTTTCGATTCCAACCTCTTGGAGGCACACCTTAGCTCATCTTCGTTGCCTCTACCAACGTCAGATGCGAAGTCTCCAGGTCTTGTTCACAGGCCGACCACTCCGGCCTCGGGGCTGCGGCCAACGGCTGGAGTGCACAGGAGGCACTCCCACCATGTCAAGACACTCTTGAATCAGGCGGACATGAGCCGGACACAAAAGATGCGGCTCCTAAAACAGAACTACTTCCACTGCCAGACGGCATTCCTGACAGCGCTGGAGGATATCTCGAATCGACTGGTAATAGTACCGAAGGCCGCACGCCTAAGTGCCCTGCGCGCTGAGCTGGCTCTAATCGCACAAGAGCTCCCGGCCGAAGTCGATATCCCAGTCATCTGCCCTCCCACTTTGGTCAACGGCTCCCCATCGCAAAGTCGACACCACAGGATAGTCCGTCTCAACCCGGCTGAGGCCACGGTACTGAACAGCGCTGAGAAAGTGCCTTTCCTGCTTATGGTTGAGATTCTGAGGGAGGATCTCACGTTTGACCCGGACTCTCAAGACAACCAGAGACTTCTTACACAACTTTTGGCCGAACAAGGAACCAGGAGGCGGATATTCGACCTTTCCGAGTCCTCTAGGATACCAGCCGCTCCCCGTTCTCTGGAACCGGTTATCGATAGTGTCTTTGAGCCTTCCTCGGGAGATCTTGGGCACTCGCCACTAATGAAACCGTTTGACGACGAACCCTTTGCGATACAGCACAATCCCGTTCCTGGCGGTCTCCGCCATGCTAACACTACCGGCACCAGTTCGACACAGTTCGTTGACCTGACGTCAACGCCTCGCAGTTCTGGCACTTCGGGATCCTCTACCCCACCTTTCAGGAGGATGACCCTTCAGAGTCCGCGCAGCAACTCCGCCGATCAACCGGATTTCTCTGCGCTTGCCATCCATATGAGGACAGCCTCGCAAATGTTGGCGCAGTTGGATGCTACCAGTGGCAAGCGACCGCGTCATGAAGTGGCTGCAATCAGGGCAAAGATTATCGCCAGCATGCAGAGCCTGGAGGAGGAGAGTTTTGAGGTACACGATGGCCAAGGCCCGACGTTCGAGATGATTATGGCCAAGGCCAGTGCAGAAAATGCCATCAATGGCAATGCCACCACGGACGAAGAAGTGGAGGCTCCCCTAGAAAAGGTCGAGTCCAATGTGAACCCCAACGCCGGTCTCGCAAGGATGGAAAACGATATCAAGACTGGCGGTCTCCAGCGCAAGGGCGATCGCGATGATCCCAGCGCCGCTGTCTTCGGAGAAGCCTGGGAGATGAAGAAAGAGCGTATCCGCAAATCCTCTCCCTACGGCTGGATGAAGAACTGGGATCTCGTCAGCGTCATCGTGAAAACGGGTGCGGATCTCCGTCAGGAGGCGTTCGCCTGCCAGCTGATCCACGTGTGCCACAAGATCTGGGTCGAGCACAACGTGCCCGTCTGGGTGAAGCTCATGCGCATCCTCGTCACGGGCGAGTCGTGCGGTCTGATAGAGACCATCGCCAACGGCGTGTCTCTGCACTCCATCAAGCGCAGCTTGACGCTGGCCACGGTCGAGTCCGGTCAGAACCCTAGGAGGAGGATCGCGACGCTCAAGGACCATTTCGTCAAGGCGTTCGGTCTGCCCGAGAGCCAGGCGTACAGGTCGGCTGTGGACGCGTTCAAGAGGTCGCTGGCTGCGTATAGTATCATCTCATATGTGCTGCAGCTTAAGGATAGGCACAACGGTAATGTCCTTATTGATAATGAGGGGCATATCATCCATATTGACTTTGGCTTTATGCTATCGAACTCGCCTGGCTCGGTCGGGTTTGAGGCGGCGCCGTTTAAGTTTACGTATGAGTATCTGGATGTGCTGGGTGGTGTGGATTCGCAGGATTTTGCGGACTTTAAGCAACTCTGCAAGCAGGCTTTCCAGGGTACGTTTCTCTTCTTTTCTCTTCTCTCACCAATCAGTTTCAGCGAGTAATAAATGACTAACGGAATTACTATAACTATAGCCCTCCGTCGCTCAGCAGACAACATTATCGACCTCGTCGCCATGATGGGCCGAGAGTCCAAGATGCCTTGCTTCGGCGCGGGCATCTCGCAGGTGACAACCTCGCTGAGGGCAAGGTTCCAGCTACAGCTGAGCAAAGACGAGGCCGAACAGTTTGTGGAGACGGATCTGATTGCCAAGTCGTTGGGAAGTTATTATACGCGACTGTAAGTTTTGAAATTCTCTGCTATGGGTCCTTGAAGAAGAAGAGGGGAATGGGATGCTAACAATGGTGCAAAACAGTTACGATACTTTCCAGTATAGAACACAGGGGATTTACTAGACAGATCTGGAAGATCTCTGAAGGCGATCAGTCCCGTATAGTGATACAGATGGTGGAAGCAAAGAAATCTAGAAAGGGGTGGAAATGTCGGATGAAAGAAGCGTGTTAATGGGATGGTTATGAGGCAGGATGGAAATACCCTTCATTGATCTGAGGGTCATTACTCTGGGAAATATGTTACCGAGGAGGGCATTTAAACGCATATATACTACACTATACTTGTTCCTACTGTTAAGGAGAACAAAATTCCTCACACAGACAGGGTGGGGAGAAGGAGGGGAGGCGACAGCAGAGAAGTGGGATTTGAGAAGTTCAATCAATTTAAGAAGGGCATCTCGGCGGCGTTTATAAAGGAAATGTTTTGTGAATGGATAGTTATATTACACTAGTTGCTATATAGCGGGTTACATCCATGTGTTTACAAGCTCTTCGCCTATTTATTTCTTGGGTGAGACGTTCTGCTCTCTTCGCGGATGCCTTTCCTTTGCTCTCATTCCATGGTCTTTCCTCATTCGTTTTGTATGCGTTTCGTACTTTACGTACAAACCATGTCTCTTCATCCATGTGGTTCCATATTCTTATTTTACCTCGGGAGAGTCGTGTGTGTGATGTCGCGAGTGATACCTTGATTTTATTTCTACTCCCTTTATTGTCTTTTGTCCTTGGTATTCTTCTTCCTCCGTCCTCTCTTCATCCTCTTTTCATCCTCTTTTAGGCGCCATCCTTAGACACTCCCGAACTAGGTTAGACAATTAGTAAAGAGAAACTCTATCGGGACTGCTATAAAACTCTATCGGGACTGTAGAAAAAAACTTAATCTTTAAGTTTCTTAGGAGGATTTCAACTAACAAATATATAGCTTAGCTAGGAATTTGCGTTATTTTCTTCTCTATTTTTCAATACCCCTTTTTCATTTATACGACCTTTATAACCTTATATCTTATTACGATATTAGGACTTTCTATTAAAAGGTCAAAGATTTTGAAATGTAATATACCTCTTTCAAAAGTGGGTCTTAAAATAAGCCTACAATAATAATTTTGGTATTAGTAAACTCGCAAAAAGATAAGAAAAATTACTTTGCGAAGTGTAAGATTTAAATCCTTTTCCTTAGTACTTTACTTTAAAATTTCAAATTTCACCTACAGTCCCAATAGAGTTTTATAGCAGTTCCGATAGAGGTTCTCTTAGTAAAAGATGTACTTTTCTCATAATCTTCTCGAGCCGACCAAAACCGTGATCTCAATATCTGTTTAGTATCTGTCTTTGTGGTATTTATCTGATACGCCCGCCCATCTTGTTGTCCCTGTGTCCCATAAACCCCCATTGGCCTTCCGACACCCATACGCCTTTCCAAAAAAAAAAAAAACACACACTCCATCTGTAAAAGCCCCGGAAAAGATGTTTATGTAGGTTTAAAAGGACCGATCCGCTCGCTCTTTCATCGCTTGCTTTGCTCTCTTCCCGCCCGCCTATGTCTGTTGAAACACGTAAAAACTAATTAAAAAAAAGGTATCATGTATACATCACCACCAGTGGCATCGTCATTCGACCGGTCCCAAGGGCAATATCCAAAATCCGCCCTCCGCAAAGCCATGTTCGGCTTCCGCCTTTCCACCTGCCTTGCTTGCATGTCTAGCCCATTCCTATAGCACCTTCAGCTTCAACCATCGCTCATAAATCATCTTCGACATCCCATATCCTTTCAGAATCGCTCATCAATGACCATGATGCATCCCGCCCATCCCCCCTCCACCTCCACCTCCTCCCCCAAACATCCCCGAGAAACTATCCAAACCCCCACCACCCAACGCTCCTCCCAGCCCACCCAGCGTATCCGCCCCAATCTCCGGCGGCTCCATATTAAATGGCATAAACCACGCCGAACTCGGCTCGTTCGAGAACGCTGCATGCAACCCCTCTGGTCCATCTCTACCGCCACCCTCCCCGTCGTGACCTCCCCACCCTCCAGCGCCGCCGCCGCCGCCGCCTACCAGCCCTGGTTCGTGATGCAAGCCGGCAGCCGTGGGACCGCCGTAGGCCCCGAATACGAGTTGTCGGTCCAGGTGGGACATGCCGTGGGCGTGAGCGGCGCCGAGGTGGGCGGGGAGGGAGAATGGGTCGGGAGGGAAGAAGGATGCTGGGTGGTGGTGCGAGAGGTGGGCGTGGGAGACGCCGACGGGGGAAACGGGGGAGAAGTGCGCTTGTTGTTGGGCCTGGACGGAGAGGGTGTTGAAGGAACCGGGTGGACCACCGGCGCCGGGACCGCTGGTTTGGATGGGCGAGGGGCCGGCGCCGGAGAAGGTGCGTTGGTGTTGAAGGCGGGCGGCGTGGATTTGTTCGGCGGTTGGTGGAGGGTGTTGTTGATGTGCGGAGAAGTCGGTTTGGATGGGGTCGAGGCCGTTGGGGTGGTTCTGCTGTGGTAGGCCGCTGATCTTGCGTGCCATGGCTTTGCGCTTGAGTTGTTGTTGTTGGGCTTGTTGCTGCTGTCGTGATGCTGCTGACCCGTTCACGCTACCCCCGTCCCCACCGCCGGCTTGTGGGGAGAGCGTGGTGAAGAACTCCTCGACTGTGTGCAGCTCGGGCTTCTGTTCCAGAACTGCATCGTCGCCTTTCTCCTTCTTCTTGTAGGTGGCGGGGTCGAGGAAGTCGGACTGCGAGACACCGTGGGGATAACGGTCGAACCAGTCGCCGTATTGGAAGATGGATGTCGGGTTCTCGTTTGCTGGTGTTCCCTGCCTCGCAGCATCGGCACAGGTCCGATACTGCTCCCGTAGGTTCTCTGACATCCAGTGAAACATGCCCCAGTACTTCTTCATCTTGGATAGGAACTTGACGTTGGTAGCCAGGTTGCGCTTCGATGTTGCCTCTAGCGTTGGGTTACCCGAGAAAATTCCAAAGATGTGCACGGTACTGGACAGGAAGGCACAATATCCTGTAAAGGGAGCAGTCACAAAGTGTGATTCAGCATCCTTCAACAGCTCTGATACCCTGTTAGCAGCAGCGAATGCTTTGGCTCCTGCTTTCGTTATGAAAGCCTTGGGGATTTCCTGTTCCGGTTGACCCCGAGGGGACGAAACGGCAAACCTGTTCATGAACAAGATATTCTGCTGGATTGCGATGTGAAGGAACAGGAATTGGTTGGCCATGTTGTCAGTTTCGTGCAGGTGTAGATTGTCGGGTGTGTATAGTAAAGAGTCAGGCAAATCGGTCAAGATATCCTCTGTCTGTTTGATGAGTTTGGCGTAACCGGATTCGGGACTCCACATAGGATGAGGATCCAACTCTCTGCCTCCTTGGTTGAGATAGTTAATAATTCTACCCCAGAGGGAAATTGCCTTGATCATCCAGGCCGCAACACCCAGATTGTCTCTGGCCATTGAAGCATCTTGGTCTTCTAGAAGTGGTTCCAGCACCTCGCCACTCAGGGTTTCTGTTGGACCTGGCATGTCGTACTGGAAGTTCTTTTCCTTAATAGGCAGCGGGACCTGTAACGTCTCCTCCCTTATAAACGTGGGCCGGTCTGTGCCTGAGGAGTTGAAGCGATCCATCAGGAAACATGCCCACATGGTCCTCCTCCGGATCTCGCGATCGATGAAGCTGAGTTGTGTTTTCCCTGCTTGCCGTACGGGATCGTGCTCCAGGTCTTTGTGAAGCTGCAGTGCAAAGGCCATACGGATGGCCTGGCCGCCCAATGACCAGCTACGGCCACCATGGCATGTGCCAAACTCGTGTAGACCTAGAATGAGCAGGCATGTAAGAATGGTGATATTGGGCCATTCATATCTCTTTGTCACTATATCGCGGGCTGCGGCCGCCCACTCTTCGCCGCGGAGGAAATTCGGGCTTGAGTTCAGTTTCGGATGGTTCGAGAAACGTGCCGCGATGGCGCAGACAGAGAGGATTAGGACGGGGGGTAAAGCGCCGGCCCTGTAGTAGCGAAGTTGTTAGATAATATGAATTAAGATGTCTGGTGTGGGGAACATACTTCAGCTTCCTCATGAAGCTCGGTTTGTGAAGAAGGTGGTAGGCCTGCCCATAGATGTTTTCAAAGTAAACTTCGGCAAGGTGTTCTTGTATTTCCTTGGATGGCAACGCATCCCCGCCTTCCAGCAATAGCTTGCTTTCCTCGGTCTCCTGGATATGGATCGTAGCGGTCCTGTTTGGCGCATCAATCTTGGACTTTGAAGGCCCGCGAGCCCAATTTTCCAAATCCGAGCCGAATGCTTCGTCAGCGCCGCGCTTCTTGTTGGCTTGCTTCACGTTGTTTAATGTCCCCGGTATGGCAGGCTTGACCACGGCCCTGGTAACGTTAGAGGCACCCTCCTGTTCAGATTTTGGTACGATCTTGATAATCCGCTCCTCCATTCGCTTTAGTCGCTTGTCCAACATAGCCATGTAGTCGGTTCGTGGTGCGGCCTTGCGGGCTGTGACCTTGTAAACGCACGGGATTCGCGATCGGAGACAGTGCTTGCACGCGGGTTTCTCGCCGGAACACCGGATCTTCTTGCGTCGACATGCTATACAGGCCAATGGAAGACGCTTTCGTTCCTTTCCGGCTTTCGTCTTGAGCTCGCTCCATGCGGGCGTATTGTCCATTTTGTCCCCCTTGCCCTTTGGTCCCGAGCCATCAACAGAGCCAGCAGTCGCAAGGCCGAATTCATCCACTGTTTCCTCAAGCGAATTACCGGCATTCTGATTGCTATCCGGGGTATTACTTTCGGACATATCCATGCTCTGCTGCCGTTGTCCGCCGTTCCCGGTGTTTGCGCCATTATTATTATAGGTCGAGGTCTGTACCGTGATCGAGTTCATGGACGGTGCGTGGGGAGTTGTCGAGAATACATCGGGGGCATGGTCGTCGAAAGGAGTGGAGCCAAGGCCGGCCATCGGCGAGCCATCTAAGTCGTCGTCATAGTGGAACTGGAAATCGGCAAAATGGTTATCGACCAAATCGTGGGCAGCATTGATGCTGCCCAGCGCGTCATTGGAGGTATCCAGCTTGTCGAGGGGGTGGGTTTGGAAGGCGGCAGGGTCGGAGTGCGGCGGGTGACCGTGGGTGTCACCGCCAGCGGGCGCAAAGTCGAGGCCGACGGATGAAAAGTTGTTGTTGTTGAGAGCTTGCGAATCGGCCGGTGGCATTGGGGAAAGAGGGAAAGAGAAAGTTTGCAGACCGGTTCGCCAGAAAAACTCGACTTACGGCGGGATCTGATCGAAAGAAGGTAGCACCGACTGAAACGAACCCGGGGAACGGAAGCTGGGATGCTGTCGTAGGTAGGCCAGCAGTGGCCAGGATGGTGATTTGCAATCCGGGGGCTCTTGGGCTCTTTCAGCACCGAGACTCGAGGAATTTGGGATGCAGTAATTGGCGAACTCCACACTTATTGCCCCGAAGACTCCTCCAGAGGCTCCACGAGACTCCAAAGACTCCAGCAGAGGCTCCAGAAAGGCTCCAACGGCTCCAACCACCCCAAGAAACTAGCAACGACACTGCTCCACTTCTCCTCGATCTAGGCTGTACTGGAGACTGTACCTATTCTCAGATGCCAGGCGGAGAAGGGGCACAGAAGGGGGTCACTGCGTGCCGGTGAATCAGTATCGGAGGCTCAGGGTGTGTCCATGTCCCTGGCCGAAAGCAGAGATAGTCAAATGGTAGCAAGTATGCAGAGTTTTGCGTGATAATATGACTGGTAAAGTGCTGGATAGAGTGAGGTAGAGAGAGAGGATGAGCCTGAGGGGGGGGCTTGGGAGCGCGGTTCTCGGCACCCCGGAAGGAAAGGCTGGCTGACTATTGGAGTGGTTGTATGTGTGGGAGACCAACTGGGGTGTATGTAAGTAGGCTTACCTGGATGGACGGGGATGGGAGCCTGAGGGGATGGGGATGTTGGTGTATCAACCCCAGGATTTCACTTCCACAGATGTGCTTGTCAGGCCTTGTTCGTGGATGTGTATGTAGTGTATGTTGTCAACGAGTAAGTTGAGCGTTTTGTCTCTGGGCATTTTGTTGCAACTTTGTTTGATTCACTTCTTCGGCTTCGCAAGCGGCACTTGTCTTGATATGGATCATGGATCGCCATGACAAGTCTAGCATAAAATCTGCGGCCCACTTGGTGGGAAAGCGTTTTCGGCGTCAATTGTGGGGTTATACCAGCTGGGCGTTTCAACGTCTCCGCTGCGTCTTGCCCGTGTGCTTGAGCTCATTGCGGGCTCACTGGGGTGAACGCCGATTGAGCGGAGAGAGCAGAGTGGTCGGGGCATCAACGTTCATTCAGGAACCGTCGAATGAATGGCGCGAGCAGGGATGCCTTCTGTAACAGCTGGTCACCCGCTGACTCTTCTCAGAACTCTGCGTACGGCGTGTAAAGATATCTTTGTCCGTATTACCACAGCAGTATTCTTTGTACGCCGCAGCCAAATCCTTCTCGTGACCAACCACACAACAGGCCGGAGCCGATATTGGGTGCGTACTGCGTATGGCGTGGTCTTGCTGATCTACCGCTGTTCTGGCGAGAGCCACAGACAAGAGGACCTCAGCCGGGAATAGGGGCATTGTGAGCGAGTTGGAGACTCAACCGCCAAGAAGACCGACTGGAGGTTCGTGCAGGTGAACATCCACAGCAATCGGTCACTTGAGGCTTTTACTGCGCAGATGCAATATATCCTGGGATGTGTCAATACTAAGCTCTTTGTAAGAGACCGTGCTAGCCAAGATATATTGACCGTGGAGAAGGGGCTGGCCAGCAGGAACAACAGGAACCAAAAAGTCCCACGTCTGGCGAACCCATTCGACACTGACCTGCGCAAGATTTAGACATGAACCAGATCGCCCGCGTTAGGCTGTTGATGATTCGCTGGAAAGACAGCCGAGTCGTGTGTGTGATTGGTCCGCGGTGGCAGACCCAACCTCAGCCATCGGAAACCGTAGCCACATACGGTAGAATCCGTACGCACATACGGTAACCCACCTTCAGGTGTAAGCCAACACGGTCACCAAAAACCACTAAGTTTTGCACTCGCCTCCCGAAATCTCTATCGTCTTTCATAAGGTTATTCGAAGTTGGAGATTCGGCCATTTGTCTACCTCCATCTGAGGCCTGATGCTGCAAGGGAAATGCCGGGGAGGGTGCTGAAGATTGCGCTGTACAAGGCTTAGAGGTCCTACTTTGCCCTATTATATCGGGTATCCCTGTATAAATGAAGGCTGCCCGCCAAATTATTGTCATTTCTATGGTGAGTATTGTAAATGGTTTGGCCTCCCCGAACACTAGTGGTGCTATAGTTATAGGAACTCAGTTATACTGCGTTGTAAGTATAGATTAGTTTCGTGAGCTATTGTGGTGTTGACTTTGAAGCTTTTATCGAGGGTCCCGTTTTGAGGAAATGCACCGTGGTCAGGACTCGGCATTGGCTGAACACCGTTAAAAGTGGGTTTACCATATGTGCGTACGGATTCTACCGTATGTGGCTACGGATTTCGCTCAGCCATCGATACTGGAGTCTGGCCAACATGTTGAGCTTTTGTCTCTTGTCCATTTCTCCATGTTGAATGCTGCTGCAACTTTCCGTCCTTTACAGTGCGTCTGCATTGGCAGATGCACCGTCGTAAAGTTCACCTGCATCATGGTTTTCTGCTGCCTTGGCAGACGAGCCAGCAGTTATAAGTCTGGTAGGGTTCTCCTTTGTTACAGCATCTTGATGTCCACCTTCTCTGGAGGCCACATGCTCGCAAAGTCGTGGAGAGAATAAGCTTCAAACAGGCTGTCTAAGGCCTGGGCATGCTGGCAAACCAGGGAGCCAGGGTATCTCCTGAGAAGGTGTCCTGGGGGTCAAGCATGGATCTTGTCTCTCCGACTCCGACGCCACGGTTGCTGCCGCTCACCTCGTGGCAGTTTTTGACATTCGGGAACCCTAGAGAATTTTCATTATCAGACTAACCATATGGGGGAGCGCTAACATCGGAAGGCCGGAGTTGAGCTCTTGAAGACGAGGGAGAACCTCAACAGAGCTGTCAACATTCCTACATTAAACACCTTCAAAATCCGGTGATATGAACCGCAAAGACCCATGCTACACAGCAGTCGACGACCGAATGTAACAGCGGTCTATATAGGCCGAGTGTGTGAGTGTGCAAAGGGTGCGAAATTCCGAGAATACGCCGGGATTGGTGAAAACTGGTGACACTTTACACTACAGGATAATCTTCGGAGGTTGCTCTAGAGTCAAGGTGACGAAGAGAGGGACTCGCACAGTAGTCACACTCACCGAGATGCTTCACCGAACCGGGCAAGGTGGGGGAAGGCGATTATCTGACCCCGACCCACAAGAGTGTACTCGTTTAGGTAAGGACATGTCGTTTGCTCGTTCGAGATTCGGTCCAAGGTCCGAATATCAGCTTCACAGATGAAGTAATGGGATCGATTGTCGGAAAATTGAAAATGATAAAACAAAATTCTTGACAGGGTCAAAATCAGATGTCTGAGACTCGAAAGGAAAAATTGCAAAACGGCGAGTGCGCCTTCCCGCATGGTATTGTCGAATGAGATCACAAACGGGCAGGAACGAGCAGTCAGGGCGGGCTATCAACTTGGCCCTGTTAGTGCATCACGCAGCTCGTCCCTTCCACTTCACCTCCAGTCCTCACGGAGATAAACAAATTCGCAGTGGTCGGTGTCGCTTCACTTCACAGAATTGCAGGCGCAGTTGATGCGCTCCTGCCATAGACTCCAGAAGGTAGAGGTAGATCTAGGCAAGTCATCCACGAGTCCGGGCCACGACTGAGCCCCTCCTTGCGTATCGCGGGGGGATAAACCAAGATCCCGATTTCGCACCTCATGCTCCCGTCGTCTCCCGCGTTGGCGTTTACCCGGAGTCTACTGCAAAGCGACGGAGAACTCTTGGAATGATGACGGGATTCTGATCAAACTCCGTTCCTCTTCCGACCATGTTCATCTCTCTCGCCTTGCTTAGTTCCGTCCTTCTCCTCAACATCTATCCGCCATGATTATTCCGGGTAAGCCCAACTCTCTTTGACGTTGCAAGCGCTTCGCATATGGGCATAGAGGGGCCACAATCTGCAATGCTTCGCATCCTCCCCATGTCGTGCTCTCTCGCGTCCTCTGCCTTTGAAGCGTCACATTGGGCGGGAGCAACAAGAGGGTGTGCGCAAGGCGTGGTTTTGTTCACAAAAGGCCAGGCATCAACCAGGAGAGGGTTACACTGCTCGATTCCATCCGTCATGCCCCAACTGCTCGTTTATTGTTTCTTTAAGCTTGTTGCACAAATACGACGCTACGAACAATACATGGTCGTTGAAGAGCTATCGAGACCTTGATCTGCTTTCAAGAGCGGAACATCACCCAACGAAGCCAAGCAGCACATGACTCTCTTCGTCAATGCTTGTACTATGGCTTTTTGCTGCAAGCTGATGACCCTTCGACCCTCGTCTTTCTCAAAGGGGCAAGCACTTCAGAAGTTTCCTGCACCAATACCCAGGCAATATAGCCTCCCGTCGGGTTTTCAGCCCATGGAAAAGAACCGAGTGGTTGATCCAACGGGCTCAAACCGACCCCTTCCCAATTCGGCCGCTTGAAGATGACAAGACTGCGGTGCCATCCAGTCTCGCCATTCTTTAGATATTAACCTTCTGCATTGCAGAGTTGCGTTGGCAGCCCGTCCCCTTACCGACCTGCCTCTTTGCGCTGCTACATTGAGTGACTAATTAACGACCAGACGAGGTGTGGAGGGGTCTCTGTTCCAGCAAGCACGGGATAAATGTTGCGCAACAGAATAAACTCGGTCTTATCAAGAAATAAGGTTGTTGGAAGAAAGTCGTTTCAGAGAATTTTGCACAGCCACTCCCAGACCAGTCATTTCCCCCTTCGACAACCCGGCTCACGAGATAGATGGATGCTCGTCGGAGCTCAAACATGATTGATATACCAATTATGCTATCGAAGGCCGTTGTACGGCCGATTTACGAGCCATCATGTCATCTTATCGCGAAGGATTCACGGTGCAGAATCCTTCCGGATCTGAGAACCATAAACCAAGCCCCGTTGCGTTACACAAAAGCGAAAGGTTTACTGATCAAGCTTGGTTCCTCCGAGGGATGTTTCAAAGGAAATAGGAGAAACTTTTCTCTCACATGCAAGAAAAGAGCGAAGTGAGGATTTGATACTAATGAATGATAGCATGGAGAAAGCCTTGCCTGCTTATGCTAACATCAGACACGTCCCTCTTCATTGCCTCCCACTAGTGCTTCCAGAGGTTCAGAGGGCTAGAGGGTCGCTGAAGCTGGAGTTGCTTCAAAGCCTGACTAACAAGTCAAGGTCACAACGGTAACACAACCAACATAAGGAGGCTACATCTCGTCAGCCCGGGGAAGCACCTCAGCTTATGTGCATGGAAGGCGAGACATGGTTTGCAAGTCCGTACGTAGACTGACATACTCGTCAGGTCTACAAAACCGACCGTCTGACTAGAGTACTACCACTGTCTCCAGAAACGGCAACTTGGCCGATCCATGGTCTTTGAAGATTTTTTTTTTTCAAACCCAAGGACTCTCAAACATGGTGAGTAAAAGCTCAAAGTAACAGCAATGTTTTCACTAGCGTTCATGTGTTTTCTCTAGGGAGAGTGAGTGAGTTGAGTGCTACTCGATCTCAACTTACCATCCATTCAAGGACCTAGTCCATCAAAACAACACAGATGTATCTTTCGGACTTAAAATGTTGACTCCGCAGAAGGATTCTTGTGCACCATCAACCGCGTAAGTACACTAGGAATGACCCCAGTTTCAAACGTCGGATGGCGTCTGCCTGGACTTTGTGTCCTTGATCCGCCCACCTACCCGTCCACACATCCATATCCATTCCCGAGTCATCTTAACACAGTAGACCCTTCACTTGTCAGTAGATTTACATGCCGCAGAGATGCAGGAAGTTGGAATGGGAAATGGGAAAGGGCTGGGAAGCTTTTTATGGTAGGGGAAGGAAAATCCCATGTTTTGGGTAATGGGATTTTGGGGCTGACTTATAGAGGAGATGATGGAAGATAAGCAATGCTAGGAGATGGGAATTTGACGGTGCTGCCGGTTGAGCACTCCCGACCCGCTGTCTGGTAGAGATCAGGTATTGTTGGTTCAGAGTAGCTTACTATAGTTGGAATGTTTGAGAGGTCTGTGTTTGCAAAGGTTGTAAATGGCGAGGGGGTTGAGGAGGTATGGCATTGACTGCTTTCGTATGTGGACTTCCTGTCGATGAAGTTGTCTTTAGGGGTAGGTTTTGGGCTTGGAGATTAGCTGCTCAGTCGGACAGGGAAACAAAGGGACAACATCGGAATGCCCTCTTGAAAAGACGGCGATAATGCTTTTAGGAAAAACTGTTATGAGGCTATACCAAGGGGATGCCCGTTTGGCTCGCTGGTTGTTCCATCAGAGTGACCAGCAACATTGGAAGAGGCCACGGGTATTCTAGAGTGTTGCTTCTGATCAGGAGAGAATGACAACAACCACCATCCTAACGAGACACCGACTACCTGAGATCCGAAGACGAAGTGCAGGATGAGAAGAAGCACCGAGCATTGATATAGCAAAATCTAACTTTGTATAATTCTCCATAACACCACGATGCAAATACGCCCTAGAATAGACTAAACAAAACAAAACCCTGAACAAATAAACAAACAAACACGACCACCACCTTGATCAACTACCCTGACAACCGGGCTGCCAGTGAAGCACTCTAGGCCTCAACCTTCTCGCCGTCCTTCTTGTTCTTGCTTCTCTTCCTCTTCTTTTTCCTCTCTCCCTCAATGATATTATCCGCTCCCTCTTCACCAGTAGACTTCTCCTTCTCCTTCTTCTCCTCCTTGTTCTTCTCCTCCTTCTTCCCTCCATCTTCCTTCTTCTTCTCACCACTCTTCTTCTTCTCATCCTTCTTCTCACCCCTCTTCTTATGCTTAACCGCGCCGGCATTCGCACCACTACCCTCATTCTTATTGCCAAGGGGTGTACCATCCTCGTCCAGCGCCTCAAACCCAAACGTAGGACCAGTCGCTTCGTACTCCCTACCAAACGTCTCGCGACGCCACTGCCTAAGGCGGGCCTTCTTGCCGAGATTCTTGCGCTCCTTGCGCTTCTTCTCGGCGTCGCGGAAGGTAGCCAGCTTCTTGAGGCCGGCGAACTCGTTGAGGGCCGCGTCCGAGGGCGCCAGCAGGATGTCGCGTGCCGTCATGCCGAACGAGACGGGTGACGTCTCGCGGTAGCGGAACGGGAACAAGTTCTCCTTGTACTTCTTGTCCTTGGGCGCGGACAGCGCGCGGGGGGCGTCCAGCTCCATCTTGGTGTCGACCAAAGCTTCGAGCTTGGCCAGCTCGGCCTTGGCTGCCCGCTTGGCGGCCTGCTTCTCCTTCTTGATGTCGGCGGTGGTCTTGCGCTTCTTGGAGGGGCGGCCTTCGTCTTCGTCGGCGGAGAGGTCGGAGCCGAGGTCGGCATCGTCGTCTTCGGCTTCGGCTTCGGCCTCCTCGCCGTCGGGCTTGGGGAGATCCAGATCGGAAAGGACAATGTCGGGCTTGTCGTCGAAGTCAGGGATGATGTCCTTGATGTCGATGTCGTCGTCCCACTCGGGCTTCTTGGGCAGCTTCTTCTTCTTCTTCTTGGATTTGCCGTCCTCGTTGTCCTCGTCGTCCTCCTCGTCGCTGCCGGGCATGTCGTCGTCCGCCTCGGCGTAGTACTCCTCGCCAAACTGCTTGCGCATCTCCTCCTCCCACCGGTCGTTGTCCCAGGCGTCCTCGAGGAACTTCATCCATTCCTCGTCGGACAGCTGCTTGCCGGTGAGACCGGCAGCCTTCTTGATCTTGGAAAGCTTCTCGGCCGCCTCGTCGATCTTGAGACGACGCAGGCGAGCGCGCTCCTCCTCGCGCTGCGTCTTCTCGGCCTCCTTGCGCTCCTTCTCGAGCTGTCTCTGCTTCTTTCTGCCCGTAAGCTCCTCCTTTCTGACGGACTTGGCGTTGGCCAGGTTACGCGAGTACGTCTTGAGAAGCTCGTTGCTCTTGTTGGGGTCCTCGAAGCGCATGTTGTAGGCGTGCTCGAACTCCTCGGCCATCTCGGGGAAGTTGTCCTCGCCCTCGTCGGACTCGAAAGCCTCCCAGCGCGAGCCGTCGGCGGGCGCCCAGGCCTTGGACTGCATGAACTTGGAAAGGAAGTCTTCGGGGTTCTTGTCGGCGTTGTTGACGTCGAGCTCGCTAAGATCGATCGCCTTGGCGCGCGACGGGTGAACGCCGTTCTCGGTAGGCGCCTCCGCCTTCTTGACGGGCTTGATGAAGGCGTCGTCGTCGCTCCACTCCTCGTCTTCGCCGGCAGCGGCGTTGATCTCGGACAGAATGTTCTGCTTCAGGTCGGCTTGTTCCTCGGTGTAAGTCTTGGGCTTGGGCTGGTCATCTTCGTCGGCACCGATGTCACCGGCCATATACCTCTCGCGGTGGTAGTCGCGCAGGGTCATGGTCTTCTCCTTCTTCTCCTTGACGGGTTGGCCCTCGGCGTCGATTGGCGTGTAGAAGACGGCCTCCTTGTCGTAAATGCGGGGATCCCTCTTCTTGATGGCTTCCAGGGTGGCGTTGATTTCGGCGTCGAGGTCCTCGGTGACAAGGAAACCCTCATCGTCTTCGGTCTCGTCCTCGGAAGAGTCCTCTTCGTCCTCATCCTCGCCTAGACCACCCTCCTTCTTGGACTTGAACTTTTCCTCGAGACGGTGGAGTTCCTCGCGCTTCTTGTTGTGCTCGAAACGGCGGGCATACTCCTCGTTGATCTTCAGGCCGGCAGCGGCGCTGAGGGTGGCACCTCCGTCCTGCTCGTCTTCGCTGGAGGCATCATCGTCGAACAGACCCTTTCTAGGGACAATGGGATCGGTATTGGCGCCTGTGACTCTGGCTTTCGCCGCTTTTGACTTTGGGCGAGGCATCTTGAGGTCGGCTGGATTTGAAGATGCTAGGGCGAAAGGGTGCAAAATCAATCCTGGCGCATACAAGATGGACGGGAAGACTTTCGACTTCGACGCCCCCAAAATTTCGTGAACTTTTTAGTGGGGCCCTTCTGGGGGTCCAGTCCCCTTCACCTGCAGATGTCTGGCTGGAGTCCATTGCCTGCCACCAACCGACGCACGACCCACCCTATGAGACTATGATTCAGGTCTTGGCGTGGAGGGGAAGTTGGAGTCCACTCACAGCGAGCGCAAGCGAGGGACATCGAGGACATGCGACGCCTGCCCGTGGCCCGATGCCTGGAGGCGTTCGTCGTGGCACACTCGCACACTGTTCGCTGCACCAACTGGATCCTGGCTTTCCGACTGGAACAAGCTCCATCCATATCATTGCTGTCGTCTGCCTATCACGTCACTCTCCGATTCCCAACCCGTCCACGATCCATCTTCAAACATCTTTTGTTCTTCAACAGGCACCCGCCCAACGTTCTCCGGTCAACCACTGCTCTGTCGCTGTCGCTTTAGCTATCAAAGACAGCCGTCCTTGGTTGTTGTTCCTTGCTGTAGTCCCTCGCTGCTGCAAGCCCCGCCGTTTCAGAAACCCATCCACCTAGAATAATAGCAACATCACATTTCAACGACAATGGCCGATACGAACGCGCCTAAGCCGAGCAGCAGCGTCAAGCTGGTGCTTCTGGGTGAAGCTGCCGTCGGAAAGGTGCGCATTCTGCTGCTTCAAAACCACCTTGTTCGAGAAACACAGGCCTAACACAATCGTTTCACAGTCGTCGCTTGTCCTCCGATTCGTCAACAATGACTTCCAAGAGAACAAGGAGCCCACGATAGGAGGTACGATCCTGAAGCCATCGCGACATCCCTCAGACCAATCCCACTAACATTATTCTGCAGCCGCTTTCTTAACCCAGAAGTGCAACCTGCCTACGAGGACGATCAAGTTCGAGATTTGGGATACAGCAGGCCAGGAGCGCTTCGCCTCTCTGGCGCCCATGTACTACCGCAACGCCCAAGCCGCCCTTGTTGTCTACGACCTGACGAAACCTACTTCGCTCATCAAGGCCAAGCACTGGGTCGCCGAGCTCCAGCGACAAGCGTCTCCCGGCATCGTTATTGCGCTCGTGGGTAACAAGTTGGATCTGACCAGCGACTCGGCCGGCTCCGCCGAGCTTTCCGGAGACGGCGACGACAATGCGGAGGATTCAGGCGATGCTCGCAAGATCTCGACCGAGGAGGCTAAGACATACGCCGAGGAGGAAGGTCTTCTGTTCTTCGAGACCTCTGCCAAGACCGGACACAACGTTACCGAGGTTTTCACAGCCATTGCGAACGCCATCCCTGAGACGTCGTTGAAGAGCGCCCGCGGGCCCGGTGCCTCGCATGCCGGCGTCAGCCGCACAGAAGAGCAGAGGGTCAACCTTAACGGGCCGCGGGATGCCAACGCAAAGGAAGGTTGCGCCTGCTAAGTGGTGATGGATGGGCGGATGAATGGAGGAAGGGAGGGCTATGGAGAAGACATTGAACGGGCGATGCGGATGATCCGCCTGGATTGGCCGTGGAATGGGATAACTGATGAGTATGAGGGTGCCCATCTCCCGGTTAACGAACAACAGAGAGCTTTGCATTTTACAGACGGGTTTACGGAGTGGCTGGTCACATTGGGCGGGTTTATACGGAGTATACATGTTTTTTTCTTT
Source organism: Neurospora sp. CHS-2018c (assembly GCA_009806235.1). Classification (NCBI taxonomy): domain Eukaryota; kingdom Fungi; phylum Ascomycota; class Sordariomycetes; order Sordariales; family Sordariaceae; genus Neurospora; species Neurospora sp. CHS-2018c. The sequence goes on from RAPC01000001.1 coordinate 544,799, forward strand.
TGATTTACCTATTTCCATTTCTTATCATCGAACCACGATTTACAGGTCCAGCAGTAACAGGTTAATGGTGTTTGTGTCATATATCCTTGCCTTGGAGCGGTTCGTTGCGTGTCGGTCAAAGTGTGATACTATCCTTCCTTCCATACTCACATACTATGGAGAGTTACATCACGATTACAAGACGGAAGACGCAAACCATTATTGGCCTGTCATGTTGTGAGCCCAGAGGTAAATGATGGCATGCCTCATCTTGTTGATACGGTTACCCGAAACGAACAGCATTAAGAGTACCTACCAGCTTACCTTCACTGCGCCTAGACCCATTATAATCAATACAAGGACACTGGGTGAATGTGAATGACTTCACTACAAGCTACAGCCCGATAGCTCAAGTCTTCCAAGTCGTTGAATCCCATAAACCACCTGACTATTGTCTTGGTGAATAAGGTAGCCTCGGCTACTGCTACATCCTATTGTGCGTACTCCATGCTCAATGCCTGGTGCGATGTATTGTTGTACACTGCTCTACTGCTGTATCAAGTGGTCCGTACCTTCCTTAACAGCCCAAAAGTCTCCCGCCCATCAAACCTGCCTAAGCGGTTAGTGGAGTGTTAGACAGTGGAGGCACGTGCGCGGGGACCCGTCAAAAAATCGCATCCCGCCCCATTCGGTTTGAACGCCGAGAAAACGCGACTTCAACTTGCAGACTGCAACTGCAACTTGCAGCAGCAAGATTCTCCTCACCTCACGGATTCGCCTTTTGGGCAGAACGACCTCGACAACGCACTCTCTCACTGTATTGGGAGACATTTGCGCCTCTTCAACCTTTGAGGCCCATCATTAAGCCTGCTAGGGCTTCGACAACGTGAGCTCCGGCTTGCCTTTTTTCGCAACAAACAATACCACCGAGCAGCATTTGATGCGATAGCGATTGCGGATTACATCACTCAGCGATATTTCATACCTTCCTCGGAAGACAGGACGCCAACGAGCGCCTCTCCATGTCCTTGGACTCTTCATTCCTACACCTCCTCTACCTCTAGGAGGCCGGTTGCGCCTAGGTTGAAGCGCAGGAAATCGCAATGGCGGCCACGATATCAGAAGAGGCTCTCGCCGAGGTCATTAGGTTCGTCTCTCCTACCCCGCCATCTCCCGGCAGACTCTGTCCAGAATACACCCTGGTGGCAGATATGCTGACGACTACAATAGAACTCTGAGCCCAGAAGACATCCCGGCGAAACTGAAATGCGCCATCTGCAGTAGATTGGCTGCGAATGCGTTCAGGTTGCCCTGCTGCGAACAAACCATTTGCGAAGACTGCCGGTCAACACTACCTACCTCTTGCCCCGTATGCGAACACTCGCCGCTGTCGGCGGAAGACGCCAAACCGCAAAAGTCTCTACGGACCACCATTAGAGTCTTCCTCAAGACATATTTAAAGAAACAACAAGACGCACGCGCCAAGGAGTCAGCCCCTCCCACTCCGGTTGAGTCGACACCAGTGTCTACCACAACACCACAGCTACCTTTGCCCAGCGATTCGGCGCCTGAGCAACAGGTCCCAGCACCAGAGCACCATCAGCAGCCAGAAGAGCCTGCGCCGGCGGCTGATGAGCAGGGTGCCGGAGAAGAGCATGCAGGAGCTGAGGGCCAAGAGGGAGAAGAAGCTCCCAAGGTAGAGGGTGCTGACTCGGCGGACCAGGAAGCCGACCAAGATGTAAGCGAAATCGGTCAGATATTGCTGGCCATGACCACGGGTAACTGACTAGATGACAGGCTACCGAAAACCCTACCGAAAACCCTACCGAAAATGCTGCCGAGGAAACAACAGCCGATGGAGCGCCCGCCGAGGGGGAGGGCGACGCGGCCGAAAATCCTGAAGAGACAAAAGACGGCGAAGAGAATGAAGAAAACGCTGAGGGCGACGACGCACAGCCAAAGCCCGCTGGAGGATTTGGATTCGGCATGAATGGCTTCCCCATGAACTTTGCTGGCGGCTTCGACCAGATGCAAATGATGATGGCCATGCAAAATGGCTTTCCAATGATGGGTAAGTTCACCTCGATCAGGGTTCCTCTCTTCAAAATTAACCAGATAACTAACCACCCATGACACAGGTATGCCAGGCATGAACATGGATCCGATGAGCGCGATGCAGCAAATGTACATGAACGGGGGTTTTTCTGGCATGGGCATGAACGGCATGAACATGGGAATGGGAGGATTTAGCGGCGCAGGCGGCAATGAATCGAATAATAACTGGAACGGGCAGCAGTCATCATGGAATGTCGGCCAAGATAATTTCAATCATCCAAATGCTTCTGGCATGGGCAATGGTGATTATGGCTCGTTTAACTCTGGCTCCTTCCAGCAAGGCAACTTCAATCAAGGTAATTATGGCAACGGCCAGTTCAATGACTATCGCCGGGGTGGATACGGATTCCGTGGCGGTAGAGGACGTGGCCGGGGAAGCTACGGTTACGGCGGCGGCTATGGCGGTCGTGGCGGCTACAACAACGGCTACGGCAACATGGGCGGCATGAACGGTCCGATGGGCATTGGCGGCAACTACGGAGGAGACCAGAACTACCCGAACCAACAGTACGGGGCAGGCATGGGTGGCTCCATGCACAACGGTGGTTTCCCTGGCGGCAGCGTCAGTGGCGCTTCTCAAGATGGCAACAACGAGAACAAAGCCGAGGGTGCTGCAAGTGCTGACCCGAACGTGGACGAGTTTGGCCGCTCGTTGCGCGAAGACACTGGAAAGAAGGAGACCGAAGATGGCGATGCTGCTGAACAGGATGCTCAAGGAGCTGACGGTGAAGCGAAGCCTCCTGCTACTGCTGAGACTGATGGTGATGCCGAGAACACTACCACTGCACCCAACGGTGATGCCACAAACCCCGATGCCGGCGCGGAAGGTGATGAAGGATACGCCCACAATGGCTACATGAACGGCGGCCCTGAAGGCATGTACCCCGGCGATGGCCCTGGCTTTATGGGACCTGGCGGCTTCGGCGGCAACATGGGCTTCAACAACGGCTGGAACGGCCCGGGAGGATTTGGCATGGGTATGGGAGGTGATGGTTACGGACCCATGGGTGGCATGATGCCCCTTGGACCTCCCCAACCCCCGCCCGTCAACCCGGATGTGCCCGCCAATGCGCCCAAGGGCCCCAAGGCCATGCTAAGAGGACTTCCCAACACCAGTATCAAACATCTCCAAGCTAGAGGCTGGGTAGATAATGAGAACAAGCCGCAAACGCCCAACTCCTTTGGTCACGGCGGCCCTGGTTCGTCCCATCATGGATCCCGGTTTGCTAGTCCCTCCGCGACCGCCGACCGAGGCCGGTCTAGGTCCCGGGATAGGGATGATGACTACCACGGCGGAAGAGATGACAGGGACAGGGACTACTACCACCGTGAGCGCTCAGATAGGGACAGAGAGCGTGAGCGCAGAGATCGTCGCGAACGATCATATTCCCCCGGTGTCGATGAGCGCAAGGAACACCGTGACCGACGCAGAGAAAGACGTCAGCGCTCCGCTAGTCCCGGTGGCGCTGACGCCGCTAATGGCGCCGAAGGAACCAACAACGATGGCGATGATCAACAACACGGCCACTCCAGCAGCAGCAGGAGACACAGGAGGAAGCACACCTCCGCCACTGTAGCCGACGAAGAAGGCGGCAACCAGGAACGTTCCCGGTCCGCATCCCCTCCCGCCCCCGGCGTCGCCGGCGAAGAGTCATCCCGCCGGTCCCACCGCAGCAGCCGCAAGGAGCGTGACTCGGAGAAGCGCCGCGACCGTTCAGACCGCGATAAGGAGCGCGACAGAGAGCGCGAGTCCCGTTCCGACCGCAAGGACCGCAAGGAAGGCCACAGCAGCAGCCGTCGCGACCGCGACCGTTCCGACCGGGACAACAGAGACAGCGGCGGTCGCAGCCACCGCGACGATCGTGACCGGGATCGCGGCGACAGGGACCGAGACCGCGAGCGGGACCGTTCCGACCGCAAAGACCGTAAGGAAGGCGGCGGCCACGGCAGCAGCAGCCGCCGCGATCGTGACCGCGGCGAGAGAGGAGACCGTGAAAGAGATAGGGACCGTGGCCACAGAGACGAGCGCGATCGTGATCGCGATAGGGATAGGGAAAGGGACAGAGATCGTTCGGATAGACATCGTTCGTCTAAGAAGTCTTCTTCCAACAACCACGACGCCGACGGCACTGCTGCTGCTGCGGACGCCAGCGGCGTCCACCCCGACCGACGCTCCTCCCTCGCTTCTTCCAACAACGCTGCCGGTGCTGGTCCAGGACCAGCAGCCAACGGCTCTCTAGACCCGCACGCCGCCGAGCGCGCCGCCCGTGATCGCGAGCGTTTGCTTAAAGAGACGAGACGGATGGCTAGTCTTGCGTCGAGCTTTAGTCTGGCGGGAAGCAAGCGGAGTCGAGGCGGTGGCGGTGGTGATAAAGATGAGAACGAGCGGGAATCGAAGAGCAGAAGAAAGGAAAGTGGCAGTGGTAGGACGGCCAGGGGAAGAGGAGAAGTGGTTGCCATCTCGATGGAGGATGAGGAGGAGAGGATGAGGAGGCTGGAGGCGGAAAGAGAGGCGGCGAGGTATGATGATTAGAAGTCTACTTGGTCGTCTTCGCCGTGGATGACTTACCCGCAGAAGTTCAAACGTGTCCATATACGGGAACGACTATCACGGAAGTTGTTGAAGAAGGAGAGGAAATAGAGGGAGAGCAAAGTGGCACGCAAAGACCCAAGAAGAGGGGAAGAAGAAAGCGAGGTGGCAAAAAAGGGGAGGAGAGGAGGAGGTTGTGGTGGATGACAACCAAGGAGTGAAAGCGAACAGAGTGGAGGCTTTCAACACTTGACTGGCTCTTCTTGAAAGAGTAAGCTGGAAAGGAGAAAGCAGGAGATGAGAGAGGAAGAGAACTGAAAGGCAGCATGAGAGGCAGCAGCTGGAAATGAAAGTAAAAAAGTAAAAATGAATCCTTCAAAAAGAAGCCAAGGGGGCAAGCGGCCTTGTATGTTTTATGTGTTTGTGTCTTCTCTTGCTGGCTGGCTTTTTTTTCTTGCGTTGCTTTTGTTGCTGGCATGATCTCCGCTGTGTTGTAGTTGTCATTGATCTTGGTCTTTTGCGTCGAATGAAGAAGGTGCGTGAGTTGAGTTGATGGAGTTAAGTTGGAACTGGATCATCGCGCACAACAAAACATCACAACATGACAAGATACTGCATTGCTATTAGGAGGCACGGAGGCTACACTACCTTGTCTGTCATGGGAGAGAGACAAAAAGACACGCAGAGAAGGAAAGTTGCTGTACATATCAACGAGGTTGGACGTGGATATGGTAGATGGACATAACTGGCTAGGCGGTCAGCTTGTCATCGTTGTTGTCGTTGTCTTTACTGCTGTACAGATCAAGTACATAGATGGTAGGTAGACACGCTTGTTTGGTAACTGTACTATACATCAATGAGAACATACTTTTGAAGAAACCTGCTATTGCGTTGCGGGGTATTGGTTGAGTGTCATGTCTGGTGGTAGCTGTCCATACGTATACTTCATGAGCTTTTGAAGCTGGGTTGGACTTTTAACAGCGACCACATACCATCACAGGCGCCTTAATAAACGGTATGTTTACACAGATCAAGCACATACGACCATACCCACTGGAAAACTCGGGATCCCGTCCGCTCTCCCATAGATAAGCCAGTGAGGGCCAGACTAGTAGTTGGGTCGGTGACGACCAGCGAATCCCTGGTGTTGTATGTTTTTTGCGTTTTTTTTTTGCTTGGTTTGTTGCGTCCCTTTTTGATTTCTTTTTGTCGCCGGACATCACAGGTTCTCAAGTTGAGGGTCGTGAGGGTCGGTCGTGAGGTGTTAAGACTGCAATTATGATGGAATTACACGTGAGTGTCGTTGGTAGAGAACTACACACTTTTCCTTGGGCAGATCATGCTGACGAGTTTTTTAGGATCTTTTCAGGTAGACATCCTGGCTGTCACTTTGCTGCACGATGAATTTTTTTCCAAGAACTCGCGTTGTATTCGTCAAACCGCAAACCCATTTCCCAAGACTCCAGCGCATACATCTACTCCGAAATCTCAACTACGGAAGGCTTTGGAAACCGATCACCCATATGTCCACCTCAAGTACAAATCATTGCTCCGGCTCACCCCGGCTCACCCCTTAGTCGTCGCTGATGACTAGAAAAGCATGTCAGCCGGTTGTTTAGTTAATAACGGCGAGGAAGATCCGTGGACTTACCGAATCGGCTGAAAGGACTCTTCTCAGCCTTCTCCGTGATGTGCGTCAGCGCGGCCTGCTTGGTGACTTCCGTACCGGCGGTGATAGCCTTGACCGTCGGCTCGGGCAGGGGAGTGATCTGTTTCGTTGTTTCGGCCACCTCATCGATGCGGGACTGCATGCCGTCCATGATCGCCTGTTGTTTCTCCTGCGCAATCTTTTTCACCCGGTCGACCGCGTCAGTCGACCACTGGTTGAGGTCCGCAATCTTCCTCCTCATCTGCGCCTCTCCATCCTTGTCATCTACGGTGACAGAGAGCTCGTCGCACATACGGAGACCCGGCATGATGCTGTCCTTGGAGAGCTGCACCCACATTTTGGCAATGTCGCCAAAGACGCCAAAGTACGCTCGCATCGTCACGGCCGCGCTGTAGAGCTGCGAGCGCTGGAAGTCCGTGTAAGTGTAGTCGCCAATCTTGAGATCCTTGTTCGGATCAGTGCCGTCGGCGGCAACGATCGCGTTGACGGTCTGGAGGAATGGCTCGACTTGGAACTTGATGCACATCTCGACAAGTGCCTCCATGGCCTTGAAGAAGCGAACCAGGTTGGTCACTTGCTGTTTGAGGTTGATGATGAGCTTGATACACTCGATCAGGACCCTCTTGATCTCAGCCTGTCCAGTACACGCAAGTCAGCAAACCTTCCCGATTCTCAAAACCGGCATCAGCACGACCGAGTATTGACGTACCAGAGAAACATCGGACGCGGTCAGCTTGGTCAGAGTAGCCTGGATCTTGCCCAGCTTGTTCTTCTGATCCAAGAGCATTTCGGTGGATTTGATATAGTTCGCTTGGGCAGTGGTCAGCATCTCCTGCGTCGTTTTCAGTCTGTTCTTCGCGGCTTCTAGCACAGCCTGCGCCTGAGCACTCTTGGCCTTGACCGCCGCGGTTCGCTCTCCTGGGGTTGACGCCATCAAAGGGATCTATGGTCATGGCTGTGTTAGCTCTGCGGCCTTGTCGAGCATATGACCAAATTGGGAGGGGGAACATACGCCATTAGCATTGACACCTGGAATGGTTTTCGCTGTTGCTTTGAGGGTGTTTGCCTGCTGATATTGCGCGGCAAAATCTTTCTGCCACTTCTTGACATTCTCAGAGTCTTTGGCCGGCCACTCTGAGGACACGCTGCTGGACTTCTTAACCTCGTCGTTGATTCCATTGGCGACCTATGATCGGTTTTATCTGGTTAGTTATCTCCTTTAAGACCGCAGTATTGGGGGGTTCAAACCGAAACTGTACCTCGAGAGACACTTTGATGATGGAAGTCAACGTTTTGCTCGGATCGGACGCAGTGGCCACCTCAGAAAAGCTTGTGTTTGCATCCTCCAACATCATCTTGATATAGCCGATGCTGTTCTTCTTGGAGTCTGCCCCAGTTCCGCCACTGCGAGCCTGTTCCCAGTCAATATTGCCCTCGGTGTTCTTTCCACTGACGATAGCCTGCAGGACGGAAAGAACGTGGTCAAGCCGAATGACTTCGGCATATGCAGGGTCAGTAGCATTCTTGGGGACGGCGGTCGGCGACACCGGGTCCGACGCCGCACCATCCGGGGTCTCGACCGCAGACCCGTCCTTATTCTTGGGTTTGAGAAAGCCTCCAACAATGGAAGCACCTGCCTCGACCTTGGCGACTGGGTTAAGGTTGGAAATGTAGGCGTGGGCCAATGAGCTGCCCAGGTTTGTGATGGCTCCCACCAAGTCGCCGACAATCTGCTGGCCCATGATATCCCAACTATAAACTTTGTCAGCAATCACATGTCCTGGCGGCCTGGATTTCTGAGAACAAAGGCTTTCTTACCCACTGGGGAAACTGTCCGAAGCCTTCTTGAAAGCCTCAGAAGCCGTTTCCACCTGCTTTCCCATCTGGTTGAAGGCCTTCTCGGCTACCTCGACGGTCGACTTCGAGTGGTCCAAGCGGGTTTGCTCGGCAGCGATGCAGATCTGGTTGCTCAGGATGGCCTCTCTAGTGCTGTTCTCCTGTTGGACGCAACCCGCGTGCATCTCGCAGACGTACAGGAGCCAGTCCTCGAACTTCTTGTCCATTTCCATGGCTTCCTGGAGACAAGTGGTTGACCCGCGCTTCAGGGTGTCAAGCTGCGGACGCAGCATCTTCTTTGCAGACGCCGGTTCGCCAATGGTGCCAAGGATATCGTTGATCTATCCAAGGAATTGTTGGCATGTCAGTTTTTATCACTTGAAGGGTACAGATGTGCGCGCTGGGAAATCTAACGATGCACTAGCACATGTCTGTGGGAATCTCATGACTGACCTTGCCGTTGATGACTTTCGAGGTCATCTGAATGGTACCCATGCCCTTCTCCGCTGAAATGAAGGCCATACGGCCCATGTTACCGCACTCAACAAGATTGGCTTGGATCGAGGAATACCTTTTGTATGGTTGGTCACTTCCAGAGCCACAATGCTGGGAGATATTCCGTATCTGACATACCTCAAGTACTTGAATTCCTTAGGCTTCGGCAGTTCAAGATTGACGACAGCGTTCGGGCTGGAGCTAGCAACGAAGCAGGCTCCCATACAGCTGATGGCTGTGGGCGCGGCCTGGAGCAGTTCTTGCCAGTCGAACTGGAAGATGAGGCTGCTCTTCATCTCGTCAATTACTTGAGATGAGACGTTGGGGGCGAGCTCTCGCTTCTCCTGGGCGGCCAGGACAACCTGGAGATCTTGGGCATCGGCGGAAGGCATGGCGACGTCCTGAAAGGTGCGTCTCAGGTGGGAAAAGAGGAAATATTTGCTTGTGTGGTCAAGGGAAACTTAGTGGTGTTGGTTGCGGTTGAGGATAAGAGTTGTGATGATGGCTGGCGATTCAAAGTGGTTGATGTGAAGGTTCACAACGATACTTATAGGCAGGCCTACAAAGTTCAAGGCCGCATCAAGCGCCAAACCTCACATCTTCCCATCCACGTCCATCTGGTCAACACAGCAGAGCTCCAATCGTGATGCTCTTCCAGGTTCAAACTCGACAGTGGCCTCTCGAAGGTCCAGATGTGGGGTAAATGTTGATTGTCGATGAAGATCACCTCAGCTCCCCACGTCCGCTTGAAGATCTCGCCAAGTGGAAGCCACCAGGGCCACTCATCATGAGCCCGAACGCTCCCGTTCGGAGCTGAGCGAGCATGATGTGTCCAAAATTGGAAGGCATGAGCCTCCCGCAGAGAGCTGACTTACTATCAATCGGCCTACCAAAGTGCTTCGCGGAATCGGGAATAGTATATACCTGAGCAGAACCCATGTGGAGAACAAACAAGCCGCACATCAGGTGCCACGGAGAAGGCACGAGTGTCGAAGCAGAAGACACAAACAAGGCCACACCCAAGGAGAGGTGACTGACGCAGGATGTAGGATATGAAGGGGACGCGCCGGACTTGGAATAACGGAACGGTCCGCCTGAATATCGAGATCCTTACCAGCCCCGGCCGGCCTCCGATGAACCCCGATCGATGTACTATATATTCCCAGTTTGCTACCCGCTTGGCCTTTTTGGGAGCACTACCGCAAATTCTCGAGCCGGATAAAGCGACTATGAGCCAAGGTGGTGAATTAGCGTGGTACGTGTCAAGCTCCTAAACGACTGTTTTGAGTACCGTAGAATTCCGGGTAACACGTTTTTGAGGGTTCAAGGCGCAACTGGCAGAATCTACCAGGGTTATACTACCAACCTGGAAGGTTTGCGTTAGAATAGGGTTTTGGCAGAGTTTCTTTGGACCCTGAAAACGTGTTACCCGGAATTCTACGGTAGTCTAATATGTAGTGTGATTAACTGCATATTTACTGCATATCAGCCGCAGTGGCAGGGGTCGATTTGTATGGGGATCCGATCAACGTTGGTAACGCGCCCTAGGGAACTGCGCCTCCGACCGGCGCCTACTGTAATGAATGACTCGCGCCTACCGACTCGCATTTGATGATCGGATAGAGGGGCGATTCTGTGATAGTCCGTGAACTAGACCACTTCCAGAAGTGGCTTTTCTAGATGGGCGGGAACCACGGCGGGAACCACGACTGGAACCACACCTGAATGCTGGCTTGCTCGTTAGTTTGTGGGTAATGAGGCTATTCACGGGTTCGAGACAACTGGAGTGCTGAAGGCGATGGCGTTATTGTACTTCGAAACACATCGAGATCAACATGTGACTGAAGCAAAGCGGAAAAGAACCAACTACGAGACTCAAATAGCAAGAACACTTGGCCGGATTGGGTTTGTTCTGCTGAATCTGAGGGCAATTCACCAGCTGAACAACTGCGGAATGCGTCACGCAGGTGATAGACTGAAGTCTGATTTGTTGACTGTGATGATCATTTCATTGATGATCGAGAGAAGAAACTCCCTCGGAAACAGACTCCGAGTCTGACTAAAATACATGATTAGGTCGTTACCAAACCTGACATAGGTACCTATGCTCTTGCCCAATAAGGCAGGCGTCCTAGTTAGGTCCGACCTGCAAGTCACATATGACATAGGAAGCTAGGTATGTCTTCGTGTCTGACTTGAGTGCCGAGTCTGTCTAGACTCTAACAGGGAGTATCTTCATCGAGGCGGAAACCCTTCGGCATGGCCCAGGTTGTGCGTAGGAGCAGCTAACACGACAGTTGATCCGGACACCCTCCAGTTGCTGTTATTCGACGAAGTTCCTCGGATGAACAACAAGAGATAAATACTCCTACATAATAGCTGTACTTGACTGCCCTGTCAGAAACCCCTCCCTATCTGTCATTGCTTGTCCTCGTCTCGATATATTTCTTTCGTTACTATAACTGTCCTTCTACTACATTTACCTACCTTTACAACGCCCGTTATTATGGATTATGACTCTGCTGTCGCGCACCTCATCAACATTCCGGGTCTCGATGGCACCGGCCAGATCGACCCAGCCATCTTGACAGCGCTGTTGGATCATTCCGCAGATTCTGTGGGATCGGGTCTCCGATCACGGCTTCGTGCACGAATAATGTTTGCTCACAGACAGGCCATCAACAGACGACGGGCCATAGGAGTACCCAGTCCGATACAGGAGACCCCTGATCAAGATGGCGATGTGAGCACCCTCCAGACCAAACTGAACAACGCCGCAGCCCGGCTTCAGGAGATTCAGGACAGCTTGAACCCCATAGTGTCCCAATGCGGCAAAGACGTCGTCGACAAGCTCGAGATGGCCATGGCCAAGCTCTACAAGCTGGCCGTCTTCATCCGCGGCGACTACGACGACCGCGAGCCGGACACCACCCAGCGGGATGAACTTCTCAAGCAGGCGGTCCAAGCATTTACGGTGGTTGAGAACTGTGCGCAGGCCGGCTTGGAGAAGATCAGCCGGCTCCATTCTCAGGTCATGGAAACCGAGAACACGGTCATCAACCCGGCCAAACAAGAAATCGCTATCTTGCTCGAGAACAACCAGAATGAGGTGAACAACTTGCAAGACCAGATCAAGAATTCTGAAACAAGCGTCAATACCATGCAAAACAGCCTGTCGCAACAGTCACAGGCAGTCAGTTCACTACATGACAAAATTTCCAGCAGCAGAGATGCTAAGCTGGCCAGCGATATCGGGGTAAGCATACATATCCGTCCATAGACCTGCTGTCTCTATGATCCCATGGTCCAACTTTTTTACCATCAATGTATTGACGTCACAATTTGTTCTACCAGTTCACCATCCTCACCTTCGGCATCGGCAACGCCATCAACCACGGCCCACTCGATCCCTTCAACCTGCAGGGTCAGCTAGACGAAGCCAACAGGCTCCTGCAAGATGCCCAAAGCAAGTATAACGACGCAGCCAACGAACTGAAGAACTTGCAGCTGAAGCGTACGGCGCTGGAAACTCGACTCAGCGCAGCCAGACATACCGAGGCGCTCATCCCGCAAGTCTCAACGTTGCAAAGCACCACGAACACAAACTGCATCATGCTGCAGGGTCACTTTGGCCCCCTTAAGGAAAAATCAGCCCAGCTGTTGCGCTCGGTTGGAAAGATTCAGTCGGATGCCACGGTAACCCAGGCGTTGGCTTACAGCAAGAAGGAATTTGCTGTTGGGCTGCTGGAGATCAGCAGGGATTCGCTCATGGATCAGGCGCTCGTGCATGAGGCGTCTATGGTCAAGGATGAGGTGATGAATGGGTATGGAGGCGCCGTTCCTGATGAGGTTCAGGAGATGGCTACCGAAACTTCGGAGAGGATGGAAATCATTGTTACGGTTCCCAGTATCCGTGCCATTGAATGATCGTACATGGATCTGCTTGATTCTTGCGCTGGGTTTCTTTGCCTCTACGGTCACGGACGAGATAATGAATGGGTATGGGGGTTACCGTCCCCGAAGATGTTGGGAAAGTGGCGGGTTGTTCTGCAAATGTGAGCATACAACAACGATTCTTGAACAAGGGAGAGAGATGGATGAAAGAATTGCGTTCCTATATCCATCAAATAGGTAGCATGTAAGCAAGAAACACTGGTGCCGATTCAATCTTTCCAGGTGGTTATCCAACGTGGGGTACGTAACGCGACCACTGAGGAAGGAGATATGCTGAATCAGGCAAATGAGCCAGATTCATGAAACACACAACCACAAGGTAAGCCCTAGCTAGCACGTAGAAAATCAGTAACGAAACAAGGAATATACCAAAACCAAACTTACCGAAGTAGGTAGCCATAGAACAGCCATGAAACATACCTCTAGCTAGTAGAGGTGGACACAAAATTGAAGTGCCTCGAAACCGCAACCTTCATCAGAGACGCGATTTTGAAGAGGTACTGGAGGGAGATTTATTGAGCAGAGTCAAGTGAGAGGGTCGTCTGTCAGGTGGAAGAGCTAGAACGTGGTGAGAAAAATGATTGATATGACTGCTAATGCTCGCCGGTGCTCTTGTAGAGATCATCAGCCATACTTGAAGCTTTTCAGACTTTGCGCCTGCATCAATCCTTGTAGGCTACCTCTCTCGTCTTCTTGGTCCACGCTGGCCGACAAAACATACTATTCACTCGTGATAGTCTACAGGGTTTCCGAGACCTCAGCTCCAGATTTGTATGGAATATTTGATGGTCCAGACCTTGTAGGGAACTGTGGTGTTGAACGAGTGCGCATGTGACCAAACAGGAAAGTTTCAGCCGCAAAAGGCTTGAAAACAATAGCTGATCCATTCAGTAGACTAGCATGCCTTTAGTTGGGGTATTCCTGGCATTCCATTGCCGCTGGAAAAGATCTAGACCGTACTAGTGTCCTTTTGAGGCTGTGTTTCTGGCCCATATCAACCACATCCTGATAGGTCCGAATTCATTTCATCGTCATATGTCGTGTTGTTCTGTGATCTGCCGAAAACATGATGATAGAGACTATGGAGGCCTACGGGAGTCAATCGCTGGAAGCCCCGAGTGAAGTCTAGTGGAACTCTCTGCTCCCATACGAGAGGCTCCGCCCGGGGAAGCCATACATCGATATTGGTTGTCTTTGCGCAATCCAACGTTTCCATTCACTGTTTTCTATCAATGTAACCGAGAACACATCGCTGTTTTCCGGGTGGAATAGGCAGAAAGTCTTATTTGAGGTTCATAAGTACCTACAATCCTGACTATGACCAATACTTCAAATGAACCACTACCCCTAATTCAGTGCCAATCATCCGATCCAGCCCCGCCTTGCCGTCCACAAAGAGGACCAAGTGAACTTTCATCGCATTCAGTGGTTCGACACAGTAACAGTAACATTACCCAGAGGCTGGTCATTGCTGAGGTTTGCGCCCGTCTGCGAGGCTGTCCATCCGGATGTCGGGCAATCGATGCTGAACTGGTTGTATGAAGTGCCGTGAGGAGAGTAGTACTTGATCTTGGCCATCATGACGTTGGCCGCAGTGTCCCAGAGCTCGACGATGCCCTCACAGCCGGACCAGGTGTTTTCGCGGCCGCAGGCGCCGAAGCGGTAGCTACCATTGGCGCCAATATTCTTGTTGTTGAGCTCGTCAGGAGAGATTTCTCTGTTCTTGTCGGCTGTGGGAGGTGTCAGTGTTAGAGAACAAACTTAACAGATGCTGGGGACTGGGCATCCAAACGTACATCCGCCCTCACAGGAGTAGAATTTGCCCCATTCGTGCTGGCAGTTGCGGAAGCCCAGCTCCTTGCCGCTGGTGTTCTTGATGTCAATCTCGGTCCAGTCGCCGTAGCCCATTCTGACTGCTGATGTAGGTCGTGATGAAGTAGGATTGATATGGATTGGATGTCGGTTTGCTGGCTGACTTGAAGAGAGGTAGGTATTTCTTGAGGATATGGGTGCTGAGGAGGCAAGTTTAACAGCTCGATGAGGCGGGTGCTTGAGGGTTTATATACCCGTAACGCTTGGCCTATCCTCCCTCATCACTGTTGACTGCTTCGGTCTCTCCGTGTGTGCTTCCTAGCTTCCATCCACATGATCCACGCAATGATGCTTCACCCCAAGTCCAAACTTTGCAAAGAAGTCTGTGGTAGTCGGCTATTGGCGGTCCAGATCTAGCTCAGACAGGTGGAAGTCCCACACATTTCCTTCGAGATCGTCCATAACTTTCTGGCAAGCGGCTGGCTGAAATCCTAGCTGAAGGTCAAGAACTAAGCTGATGTTCGGTAATGGTTGTGTGGAACGCCGTGGAGAATTGACAGATGTGATATTCTTGACGTAAGGATGGAGCATCGCCTCAGCCTAGAAACGATATGAAGACCCTGATCATGTACAAGTCCGGGAACTATTGAAGGCTAGTCGTTGAAGATGGTGGTGGTCTTCGACCCGATTCAGATCGATATATGCAGAGGCGTTAGCCGGGAGCGGCTGGCTGAAACGCCACTGGACGATTGGTCCTACGCATGTGAAAAGAGGCAGTTGAAAAACCCACTTTAGTCTGCCAAGTTGAACAGCAGAAACCCAAAATGGCGTTAAGAACATTAAATAAAATCGACAATGTAACTGCTGCCAGGAAACACGGATGAACCGAAAGCTCATGCCTAGGTTGGTGGAAGGCCTCTTCCTATGCCAAGAACCAAGACACCAAAGTTGACAATAACCGTGTAGAAGTTAGGATGCGCCCATCCGCTCTTCCGTTGGCAGATATAAAGAGGATGCACGGGAAGAGCGTGTTCGATGAGGAGAGACAGCGTTCCCATAACCCAAAAGATCAACGGAGCATTGGAATGGAACTTGGAGCGTTGGTCTGTAGCATTTGAGGATTGTAGTGAGTGTCGTCGCCCCATTCTCAGGGGCATAAGCTTCCACTTCGCATTCCTGGCGTTGCAGAGGTCAACAACCACACATCCGTCATCCTCCACCAAAAGCCACTGTATATGGAAGAGGCAAAAAAAGAAGAGAAACAGGAAAAGAGGACAAAAGGGAAGAAAAAAAGACAAAAAACATACAACACCAGGGATTCGCTGGTCGTCACCGACCCAACTACTAGTCTGGCCCTCACTGGCTTATCTATGGGAGAGCGGACGGGATCCCGAGTTTTCCAGTGGGTATGGTCGTATGTGATTTTTCTTGGCTGTTCTCTGGCCTATATCAGTAGGATGAGAAAGGCTCTGTTTGTACTTCTCACCAGATACTTGACTGGGCCCGTGAGCAACACCATCGGGAGGTCCCAGTTGACAAGATATCTCTGATTGACAGCTGTTGTACGATGACGCGATCCAAATATCTGTCGGCGATGTACCGTGGAGGGTTCCGAAGCTTTAACAAGCTATCCTGATGTTTGCAATTCGAGCAGTGCCTTCAGCACGGACGGTCGAGGTCTGTTCAACTGTTGCTGTTGTGGTTGCTCAGTCATGGTGTGTCGATACGAGAAGCAGGCCATTCAAGTCGGGAAATGTCTTGAATGGGTCGATATCGGGCGTTTCGAGTTCCATTTGCGCCATTCATGGCAACATGGCATTTGCGGGATCGTCAAAGTTATCGGAACCTAAGGCTGGAGTTGGATGTGCGACGGTCGATGCAACGGATGCTGCAACGGAACCTCGAGTCCACCGTCGGCAGCTTCCTGAGATACCCACTTTTGTTAGGGCGGAAGTGGGGGAGCGGGGTTAGGTTAGCTGGTCTTGGCACTTTTTACCGCTGCAGCGCCCGCGTGGGTCTGATCCCATGGACCCACCTGAGCACCTATCAAAATGGGGTCAGCAGGTCCACTGCTTCAGGGATCCATTACAGGAAGGCGGGGAACGACGGGAAATGGATGTCATCACTATCAGATCCACTTGGACAGCGACTCTGGCTCCCAGCAATCGTCGAGTGCCGGGCCAGGTATTGGACGGTCGGCCAGCGGTATGCACTTACAAGGAGAAGCTCCAAGCACTCCTGCATTGGTTTACGGTGCTATAGGTTAGTCTCAGTTCTCAGACCCACTTAACCTCCGAACCCCACCCTCCCCGTTCTGCGGTAGCAGGTCTGAGCGGGTTTTGCGTTTTTTAGCCGTCGGCTGCAAAGTAACTAATCTTACCTTTTAGACCCAAAATAAATCTAATAAAATAATTAGTAATTAGGGTAAGGCCTAAGTATATAGAGGTTTTCTTTCTGATTCCAATGGTAGTTTTAGTTTTCCCATAGGAGTAATATTCGTAGAGATGCAAGGCTTCGAAGTTAGAAGAAAAAAGGAAAAACTACCCCCTCGAGGTTGCATTGGAATAACGAGTGGTCCGTGCACTATAAAAATAGTACCGTTAGAACCGTCTCGTCAAGGCCATCCTCAGCATATCTATATTATCATATTATCGTTATCAATTAATTAAATATAAGGTTAAAACCTAGAAAAGGAAAGAAAAAACTATCCTTCGAGGTTGCATTAGAATAACGAGTGATCCGTGCGCTATAAAAGTAGTACCATTAGAACCGTCTCATCAAGATGCATGTAGGCATATACTTTTTAGATCTATATGCCTATTCTATACTCTTTTAATTAAGAGTGTCTAAGAAAAATTCAAAAAATTGCCAACCTCGAAGGACCCCCTCGAAGTTGGATCTTTATAACGAGTGGTCCGAGCGTTCTAAAAATTATATATCTAGAAAGGGTTTGAAAAGGCTATCCTCAGCATACCTTTTTTTTATTTTTAACCTTTTTCTTTATTTAAATATTAAAGAGTAAAGGTTAGAAAAGTCAGGGCAGCCGACGACGTTTTCGCGCAAAATCGTAACAGACCTCCTCTCACTGTCGTTCGAGGAGGGGAGACCCACATTTTTTATGTGGGGCGGGTCCGCTGAAGGCAGTCGACGGAGGTCAAGGTAATAGAGACTACTATAGGTCCCGATAGCGATACTCATCAAGACTAGAAACGTCTCAGACCCCAAGGCTTGCCCTGGGGTCAGGGCATTTGAATCCCAAGTCCAATTCGATTCCCAAAAATTTTAGTACATATTGTACTACCCAGTTTACTAGCAAATAGAAGTACTATAGTTTTATTGCATATACACGTCAATATACCACCCCTTCTTTATAGAGGTATTAAAAATCCCGCCTATAAATGCCCTACCCTTATAACTTATATTTAAAACCGCACTTTCCCCCCTAATTTATTATATTATTAATATTATTCTATAATCCACTTATACTATTATATAATATCGACCGCCACCCCCCTTATTACTACCCCCTATTACCTCTACGGTATTATAAAGCTCTCTCTATATTGTAATATAGAGGAGGGTAATAATCGAATTATATCCGATGAAGTATTAGATTTAATACCCATCGAAGAGCGAGTTTAAATAGTAATAAAAACATACCAATCAAAACAGTACAAAACCCTCAAGAAGGCTACCCGGGTATAGAAAGCTCTATATTAAACTATATACGGCCGATTTTATAGTGCTACTCTTAGGGTAAAAAACGGCGGCAAAATTATAAAGTTATCGGCGAGCGAAAACCTTACGTTAAAGGCTTAATTCAATACTAATATATCTATTAGTATAGCTTTATTACTAGCCCTTTTAATTATATTAATCCTTTATTATATAGCGGTTAATTAATAAATACAATAGGGGTAGAGATTAGTATTTGAAACGTCTACTATACGGTAGAATAAATTGTAAAGAGTAATAGTTATAATATAACTGCTAAGAGGAAATAGGTATAATTATATATGACCCAATTTAAAGAGGCTAAATCTATTAAGACTAATATATTTGCATAAATTAAAAAAACCGCTCAATTTTGTAAAATTATCGCCAAAATATTTAACTGATATAAGAAAACTATTATTAAATATAATATTCTACTTAAAAACTAATAGAACGCTAACGAATTTAAATACCGTATTGGGGTAATATCTAAATCCTATACTATTTAAACGTATACTGAAATTAAAAAGGTATAAAATATTAACCCTAATATATGAAAGTTTATTACAGTTATCGAATTTATAAATACGGTTAATTGTACTATTTTACTGTTTATTATCCTTCTTAGTATTAAAATTGGTTTCAAATACGTTAATAATAGACTAAAAGACGATATAATTATTAATACTTTACTAAATAAATATATTAATAACTAATTTGCCCTAAATTAATTTGACTACTAAAATCTTCATTCCCAACTTTCTAAAGAAGGTACTAAACGGTTATTATTATTAAATAACTATAATAATTATTATACTTTTAAATTTTATTAGCATTATAAGGATAATAATATGTCACAGGGCTGTGACGTCCTATATAGTGATGCATCCCGATGTTCATTGGCAAGTGAACATCGTCCTATCTTTTATAGGTTTGGCTGAGTGGGCATATGCATCCCCGCCCTGTCATAGTATGTTCACTTACACGGTGGGTTCGATTCCCGGTCGTGTCATTGAGGGCGGGTTTTTCGTGCAGCTTCCGTCCACCGTAGACAACTTTGGGGTTCCTGACGAGAACCTTGGAAGACATCGCCGAATGACAATGCAACCGCAGAAACCAATGACGACCGCTCAACCCATTGGAAAGGCGCACCCTCTTACGAAGGCCGCCCTTTCAGGTAGTGCTATATAGGCGCCTGCCTTGCATCCATGAGATGCCTCTCTCGAGTTTCGGCTCTTGCAGAGCCTCTTTTAGGGGAAGGTAGTGTCACAGGGCTGTGACGTCCTATATAGTGATGCATCCCGATGTTCATTGGCAAGTGAACATCGTCCTATCTTTTATAGGTTTGGCTGAGTGGGCATATGCATCCCCGCCCTGTCATATAATATAGTACTCTTTTTACTACCCCCGTACGCTACCTACTTTTTCTAACCTCTTAATATCGGAGTATTTCAAATTTATAAGTACTATTATTAATCAAATAGCTTAAAAAAGATTAAATACGGACGGGTAGAATATTTAAAAATAGATTTTCTTAATAGCCTATTTGAAATTAGGAAAAAAGTATTTAAGAAACGTATTATTAAGTCTACTTAGGAAAAAACTAATCTTTTACTATTCAAATTAAAAGTTGTACTTTTAAAACTTCCTAACCCTTTAACGTCGGCGGCGGATCTACGAATTATCGAAATAAAAATTAGTTATATTTTTACCCGGAATAATTAAAATTAGGAAGAGTACGAAATTATAATTAATAATAATATTATTGCTTGTAAGAAGGAGGATATTAAATTTAAAAATTACCCCCCTTTAAAATATTATAAAAAGTCTGTTAAAGATTTTAAAACCCTACTGTACAAACTGCTAACTAAAGAGGGGTAAGTAAAGGTAAAAATTCCCCTTTTAAATTTAATTATTATTATTAATTATAGTAATTATATTATTAGTTCCTAAATAGCTATTAACGAATTAGAAGTGCTTATAAGCCTAATTACGAAATATGTAATAGCGAAGAGGGATAAAGCTTTATATACCCTATTTTTAATAACTGTTATTAAAATTTAATTAAAAAGGTAAGTAAAGAAGAAAGAAATTGAAGAAACCGTATATAAAGAGTTAAAGATTAATTATTTAGTAATATAGTTTAGATTTATAATTACTTATAATACCCGGCTTCGTTTTATTAGTAAAAATAGTGTTTCCTTGGGCGGAGCCGGATATGCTCGAGGAAGACAGTGAAACGCCCATTTTTCCTTCCACCTCAGAAAGTTTGTTTTCTTCTTTTTTTTTAAAAAAAAAAAAGAAAAAATCCCTCCCGAATTTATTTCTTTATTATTTATTTGTTAAATATTTTTAAATTAGAAATCCTCCTTAACTAAAGGCTGTATTAACTTCTAATTAAATATAAAGCAACCCTTCCCTCTTCTTAATTATTTTAGTATTATATTCCTTTTTAAACTTTTTTACTTTTTTTCCTCCTTTTTTTCTTCTTTTTTTTCCAGATTTTCTTTCTTTTTTTTCCAGATTTTTTTTCCTAAAAGACCCATTCGTTAAATTTTTTTCAAATCGAAATTTCTCTTCAACCAAGCGCCGGATTAACTTATACCCGGGTGTAAAATATCGGCCGCTTTCTTCTGAATATTTTGGTACCCTTTTTCCCCTAGGGTTAGGGTTATTAGTTATTAAAAAGACTTAGTCATTTTCATTTTTTCTAAAGTTCTTATCGTCTCCAAATTTCTTATCTCCTTAACAATTTCCTTAACAATTTCTTATCGCCTCCAATTTCTTATCGCCTCCAATTTTCTTATCGCCTTAACAATTTAACTTAGTCGTTTTGGGGACTTGGTTATTTGCGACGGTCGCATTTCAATAAAAACTACTCTTTTTGACTTTTCTCAACAACCAGACGTCGTAGCAACGTGCACAAAATGCCAAAATGGCCGCAAAATTAAGGCGATCAATCTGACAATTGATATCTTTTGATGTACGCGACGGTTAAAGACCGGAATTGATCCAAAGGGTTGAAGTGTCCTGATAACAACACAATTTCCTTTTTGGGCGATCAAGACACAGTGTCAATAGCGCGCACGGGCCAGAATGCGAACCGATTTTTCTGCACATTGGACGCCTATAGACAGAACCGCCGCTCCTTCCAGTTTCGGCGCTGGTGGGCCCACGGACCACGACCTTTGGTATAGATCTCCCATAGCACCTTTGGTAGGCCCGACCTCAACGCCTCAAGGTAGAAGGATGGGCGTTTCAATAAATATTAATGTAAAACTCTACGTAAGAAGGAAAACGAAAAACTAAAGTAGAAGGATATAGAAGTTAAATGTATAGTAGTAAGGAAATAGATTAGGGAAATATGCGCAATTAAAAAATAGTAAGTAAAGGAGAAGCGCTGTAAATTAAAAGAATAAAAAATACTATTAAAAGAAATAAAAGAAGTAATTAGCGAAATAAATAGAGAAATAAATAACCTCCCTTAATTACTTAAGCGGTATTATATTAATAGGAGGGGAAGGAGGGGGAGGTTTAATATTAAATAACGGTTTACTAAATTTAAATTCTCTCGAGAGAGTAAGTAATTGATCGACAAAATAAAGTTATTTATAGATTAGATTCCTACTAGTAATCCCCCTAAACTAATAATTCTATAGTACTATAATAAATAATTAATAAAGGCAGCGATCGTTAAAATATAGGGTATTAAGTAAGAGGTTATAGCTAACGGCAATAAAGCTAGTAATATAATTAAAATCGATAACGACGACGAGGTGGTCGCGTTAGATAAGGGTTATAAAGTATACTATAAAGCTATATAAATAATTAGGGGTATAAAATCTATAAGTAAAATTAGGGGTGGAAATATAGTTATATAATTGTAAGAAATAAGGATATAAGATCTGGGCATGCAACAATCTAGAAATATTGAAAAAAACTGATGTACTTCGATTTGCTAGCAAATTTGGTGTAAATCTAAGTACCTAAATTTTTTGGGAATCAAAGTGTATTTGGGAATCAACCGCCCTGACCCCACCCTGTCGGGTGGGGTTTGAGACGTTTCTAGTCCTGACGAGTAGGGGTTCGAAGGGGGTAACGAATGGATGCCGATATTCGACAACAAAAATCGTTCTCCCGTCACCCAAGGTTCACCTTAAGGCACTTGAGGTTGCCCCTCAATCATCATCAGTCATCCCGTCACCACATCGCACATCCCCTCGCACATCCCATCACCCCGTCACCAAGACTGCGCGTGAAACCCAAACGACGATTCAGTGATATCAGCTCTCCAACTGGGCTCTCCGTTCGTCTCCGGGACCCCATCCATTTAACTCCGTTTATCGCTGCATCTTGTCTTTGTACTCCCACAGCAACCACTGTTTGCTGCTTATCCCTTCTTTGATCTCTCCTTTCTGCCCCCTTTCAGATTGAAATAATAAACACCATAGCTACCCTCTCCGTGAACGTCCAGCGCATTCTCGACATCCTGTGCATGTAGATTGCTTTCTTCGCGATGCGCTCAAACAACGATGCCTCCGGGCGGCCTCGCGGCTCCGACAATGATATTCCGTCTTTACGTCTACCGCCGGCGCCGCAAATGACGTTTTGCTTTGGCGATGAATCTTCAGTTGGTCCTCTGACGGGAAATCAGACATCACCGTTCGCCGGCCCTCACCGACACTTGCGCGACAACAAGAGGAAAGCTCACGGTGTTGTTGAGGGCTCCGAAACCCACCACGGAAGGGCCCGTGGTCTCTCCCATCATCGACACAATCATCACAGCACGCCAGAGCCGGAAAAGGAGGCCGGCGCAAGCGGGAGCGGGAGCACAAGAACGCAACCCAAACACCAAAACAAAAGCTACACCCCAAACCAGATACTCGACACCTTGGACCACGTTATCGAAGATGCTGTTTATCCCAGACCATCCTCTGCCACCCCGTCCAACGATTTATCCCAGGCACCCTTTAGCCCCTTTCTCTTTAGCACCGGTCCTGCGTCCGCCGTAAGCGATACATCGTCGCGGCGCAATTCCATCTGCCTCTCCGACGATTTTGATATGGCCAGTATTCCGCCCAGTGTCCACCCCGACGAGATCGACCCCGAACATGAAAACGAGCATCTTGAGTCTACCATGATGGATAGCGGTAGTGCTCCCCAGCTCATCATGCCGAGCATCAAGATGCCCAGCCGGCGACCCTTTACCGACCAAGGAAAGAGCATGGGCCGGCTCAAGGTCCTGATCGCCGGCGACAGCGGCGTAGGGAAGACTTCGTTGATCAAGGCTATCGTCCAGTCTTGCGAACACATTGTGCATGTTGATCCGATCACCCCGTCACCCATGTCACCCCAACCTAGCTTGAAGAGCTCGGTGACTCTAAAAGGAAAACAGACCAAAGGCGGTTCAAGGTCAAGCAGTAGTCGACAAAGCTCGAATGGAACAGGTCAAATCACCGAAGTTTATGCCAGCACAAAACCATACCCTCAGTGGTGGTCCGAGATCGATGACCTCAATGTGCTGAAACGGAGAAAGAGCATGGAGGATACCGTCTTGGATCGTAATATTTGCTTTGTCGATACTCCTGGCTATGGGAGTGGATCGTCTGTATGTTCCCTCTACCTGTACCTGACAGGATTGTGCTGACTTTCCCGACCAGAGCATGGATACCATCACGCCCGTGGTGCAGTATATCGAGTCCCAGATGCAGCGCATGAACGTTAATGCCCTCAATGATGGAGATATGTTGAATATGCTGGGTGGAGAGGGTGGTGTCCAAATTGATGTTGTTTTCTACCTGGTTTCAAACAGTAAGAGATCCATGTTGGAACCCAGGAACATGACACTAACACATTTTCTAGGACTTCGCCCTGTTGATATCGCCTACCTTAACCAGCTCAGTCCTCTTACCAATATTATCTTCCTCTTGTCCCAGGCCGACCTGATGTCACCCGAGCAAATTTCAGCCAGCAAGGAACAAATCCACGCTCAACTCCGAGAAGCAAACATCCGCCCATTTTCCTTCTCCATAACACCCTCAAAAACAGCCTCTTCATCAACCCTCTCCCTCTCGCCCACGGACTCCGCAGCACAAGGTGTATACGCCATCTCCAGCGCCGCCGGCACCGACCACGACATGATGGACGCAAGTCTCCTTATGAGCACAGACTACGTCGAGCCCCTAGTGCCATCCGAACTCTCCCGGCTCGTCGAGTGCGTCTTCAGTCCCGACGGCGCCTCCTGGCTCCGCCACTCCGCAGCCCGCAAGTACGTCCAATGGCGCAATGGATTAGTACTCGAGAAACCAGCTGTTCCGTCACCCACATCGCGCAGCAGCATCTTCTCGCTGTCTCCTTCGTCCCAAAACTCCCGCCCCGGCACCGCATCCTCCTTCCTCAGCAGATACAACACCTCCGGCCCCATCGGCGCTACGTCCTCGTACGCTCTCGCTCGCATAACGGACCACACCCAGCGCGAGGAAAGACTGGCGCAAGTAAGACTAGCCAACTGGGCCACCGAGCTGCAGAAGAGCTTGGCCAACGAGCGAGCACAATACGAGGCTCTGGCGCGCAACGAAAGAGCAGTTTGGTTAACCGAGAAAATCGGCGAGTGCGTCGTCGACGGAACCTTGGTTCCCATCTCTTCTACCAGCAGCGGCAGAAGTAGTAGGGACAGGAGCGGCTCAAACAGGAGCCTGAGCACGAGAAGAAGGAGAGGGGATACTGGACGGAGTACTACCGATCGGCAGCAGCAGCAGGAAATGGGATTGTTTGGGTTCGGTTACCATCACCAAGGTCACCACTATCGGCAGCACCAACACCAGCACCAACATCAGCAACATAGGCAAAAGCAGAGGCAGAGGGAGACGGATCCGCTGGGCT
Organism: Neurospora sp. CHS-2018c; assembly: GCA_009806235.1. Taxonomy (NCBI): domain Eukaryota; kingdom Fungi; phylum Ascomycota; class Sordariomycetes; order Sordariales; family Sordariaceae; genus Neurospora; species Neurospora sp. CHS-2018c. The sequence goes on from RAPC01000001.1 coordinate 569,785, forward strand.
TGATGGAGATCGCGGACGAATTGATGTATAAGAGCCTCATTGCGCTGGAGGTGCTGGGGAGCTTGGGGGTCTTGGGCGGGTTGGCTATTTGGGTGGGAAGGAATATGCAGTTGCAGCCGTTGGAGTGGTTTGTGGGAGAGTGGAATCGGGTTTGGCGGTGAATTACATACGTCAAGACTTGGGGTCTGGACTGTGAGGAGAGGAGATGTGTGAGGGAGGTGGGGATAAGCGGAGGATAGCTGAGGATAGCGGAGGATATATCCAGTGGTAGGTACATTTTCATTCTTTATGGGTTGGATGTTTTGCGTGTTACCTGGGGGTTGAGAACTCAGTTTCACCAAACTCGACGTCCTCGGGAATATTATTTTGGAAAGTTCTTGGTATATACATAATGGGTTATAATTCGTTACGAGGAGGATTTATGATGGATGATTGGGATGGATGGATCATGTACATAACGGGACCTTGGACGATTGGTTGATCTAGGAATGAATATGTATGTATGTTCGGATGTGGTATCATTGTGGATGGACTCAAGGCATGGTCAAGGGGCATGTATAACATAGTCTGGCGGAGTTGGAATTCATCATTTTTGTTCATGTACACTTGGACTCGGCTTCGTTACTGGTGGTTGTGACTTGTTTTCCACAAAATTTGAACTCAGCAGAAAGAAACTTTTCCAGTATTCGAGCAGCATCTCAACTGGCTACTTTCATACACATCAAGATTCAACAACCTTCTTCGCCACTTTAGCGTTACAACCCTGGTTGTCATCAGCCCTTTACACTCTCTAGTAATACCACCGCGCCCACAAATTTTCCCATCTCCGCCTCCTCATCAACTTAAATGCCACCAACAAAACCCCCAATGACATGCACACTTTCTAGTAAAGACCCTAAAGAGAGAAACAGTAAAGTGTATCTGATTTCGACGACATGACCATCCAAATAATCCACTGTTCCTACAAGTATGGTTGGGAGGTGAAGAAGAGCAAAGAAGTGGTTACGTTTGTCCCATATCAAATGCGCTATATAATCCTGCTCCCGGAGCACAGTCCCAACAACCAACTACGACAGCTGATTAACAGTTGTACATCTTCCGTAGTATAGTGGTCAGTATGTGAGCTTGTCAAGCTTGAACATCGTCAGTTCGATTCGCTCGAGACCCGGGTTCAATTCCCGGCGGGAGAGACCAACATTTCTTTTTTTCTGTTTTTCTTTTCGGGACTCCACTTGGTGTTTTTCCCGTGATCCTTGTTCGCGACATGTCCTTTCCTTTTTTCCTTGAATCTCTCTCGCCTTTCATTCTTTCAAGGTCTTTCTTTACTGGATGGATGGAGGTGGGCAATGGGGATTTGATGGTGGAATTTGAAGTTGTTGGGGAGGCGGCGATGGGAAAGTTTGTGATCGAGATGGGCTGCGGAACTTCGTATACTGGACTGATGATGGAAGGTTCATGGCGCTTGGTAGTGGAAAGGGTGAGCACTTGAAAAAAGAGGCAAAAACCTGTTGTTTCCAGATTTCGTTCTTCTAAGCTTCTCATAGGACTACGGATGAAAGCAAGTTGGGTATCATGATGAGCAAAGAACAGTGGACAGTCGGTAATGCGATGCGATGTACCGTAATGACTGGGCGGACGGGGTGGACGGGTTAACAAGGCAAGCAGAACTACGACGACTGAGCTGGCGCCGCCGCAGCTTCAGCCTCCTCCCGTTTCCTCCGTTCTTCATCCCGCTTCGCCTGAGCGGCTTTCAGCCTCGCCATGGTAGCCGCGAAGCCGCCGCCACTTGCACTTGGTTTCGGAGGCTCGCCCGTAGCAGGAGCAGCCGGTTCCGTTGTTGGCGCTGGTGCTGGCTGTGGAGGCTGGGCTGCCTTGTTTTCGTCAGCCTTTGACTCTTCTTCTTGTGCCGTATTGGAGGTGGAGGGGGGTTTGTCTTGATTGTCCTTGTCCTTGTCTTTGCCCGCTTTCTTGTCTGCCTTTCTCTTCTCCTTCTCTGATTTCCGCTGTCGCTTCTCTTCGAGCTTGCGTTCTAGCTCGGCAATCTTGGAGTCGTAATCATCTCCTCCAATTCCGTTGACGCCGCCAGCTGCTGCTGGAGGCATCTCTGCTTGCTTTTGTTCGGTACCGGTACCAGTCTCACCCATTTTCACATCCTCCTCCTTCTTCTGTCGTTCCTTCTCAGCAGCCTCAGCAGCCGCCGCCGCCGCCCGTTCCCTCTCCTCCGCCTCCCTCATCAACCTCCTCCTCTCCTCCAACTTAGCCCTCCCCTTCCTCGCCATCGCCTCCACCTCCGCCGCCACCTGCATTTTCCCCTTCTCCTCATCCATCTTCTGCCTTTTCGCCGCCTCCTCGCGCTCATGCAGCTCCTCTACCAGTTTTCTTCGTCGCGCCGACATGGCGTCCAGCGTCGCCTTCTTCTGCAGGATGGCGCGCATGCCGTTGTCGTAGGCGGCGCGCGCCTCGGCGTGGAGCAGCACATCGCGCGCCCGCTCGAGGCGCTCGTAGAGTAAAGGGTCGTAGGCATCGCCGGCTTTGTCCGGGTGCGCGGTCAGGGCTTTGCGGCGGAAGGCCCTCCGGATGTCGGCTTCGGTGGAGGTGGCGTCGATGGGGGTGGTTTCGGAGGTCAGGAGGGCGAAGAGGTCGTCGCCTCGCGAAGCGGCGTCGGAGGCGTACTTTATTAGTTCGTCGTTGTTCATTTTGTTTATGGTCTTGGGTTGAGAGTGGTGGTGCGTGTTCGGGCAGATGATGGTTTGGACTGTCGAGGTGGGAAATTTGGTTTGGGCTAGATGATAGAAGAGAGAAGCAGAGGACGAACGTTTAGACGGTAGATGAATCGGTGACGTTAGGTGGTAAACTTTCGGCCGAAGAAAAACCGTTGTGCAGTGGCAGGCCTGTGAATTACTGTAACAATGCGTAATTACGCGCCCTCAAATTTAGCACCATCAGCCCTACGCGATTCTCATGGGTCCCTCGTCATTTTTTTTTGGGTTTCCTTCTCGCAACATTCTCGCATTTATCACCAGCTCTAACTGTGCCATCGTCGGGCAGTGCTCATAATTCATCATTCGTTTTGACCCATTATTTAACAAAACAAGGTATGGGTTTCAACAAAGCTCCAAACGCCCTCTGCTCAATCTGACGCGCCATGTACGCGAATCCCCTCATCATTGCCCTCAGTAGGTGGCAGCCAGCCTTTGCACCAGATACTGCCCACTGTTGATACCCTCATACTTCTTCTCCGACTCGGCCGCATATGTGCCCGGGATGGCCTCAATGTAGCTCTTGTGATTGGGGTTGCAGAAGTACCTAGGGAGATCTTTGGTCAGCCGCGGCTCATTCAAGACCCAGGGGCAATAAGAGGCAACACTTACGCAATGCTGTATCTGGGCGGGTGGACATCCTCTGGCTTGGGAGGCTCAACCACACGGTGGACGGTGCTCTTGATGGTATCGTTGCTCCACCTAGCCAACAGATCTCCAGCGTTGACAACCACAGTGTTCTCAATCGGTGTCGCATCGATGAACTGCCCATTGGGACTCTTCACCTGCAGGCCACCACGCGAATCCTGGAACAACAGGGTGATGGAGCCATAGTCAGTGTGCTCGCCAGCGCGCACCTGGCCAGGGTTGATCTTGAACACCTCGCTCTTCACGGCTGGGTAGTGCAGCAGGCGCAGGATGTTGTCGCCCACGTCGACGAAGCTGTCAAAGTAGTTGGCGTCGATGCCCATGCCAACGGCAATGGCGCGCATCACTTCGACGTGCAGCGCCTTGCACTGGTCGAAGAAGTTGGTCATGGTGTTCTTGAACCCCACGAGCTCGTCTGCTTCCACCGGCCACGGGTTGGGATGGCCTGGCTCGTCTTCGCGGCCGATCTCATAGCTCTCCTTGATATCGGGGGCGGCTGATCGGATCCTCTCGATCTCGGCGGGGTCGGTCAACTGCGTCACCTTTTCGCGGCCGGGGGCTGAGTAGCCACGGTTGGCTTCGGGCGTGGTCCAGCCGACCTCGAGCTTCTTCTCCTTGGGGAGCTTGAAGAACTTGGCTGAGGTGTTGAAGACATGTTCGCGGAAATCGGGCTGGATGGGGATATTCTTGAGGTAGATGAAGCCGGCTGTTTGGAAGCCGTGGAGGATCGCCTTGGCCGTCTCAAGCTTCAGGGTCTCGTCTCCCTCGAGGAACTTGGAGAAGTCGATGAGCTATTCGACAGGTTAGTTACCCACGTTGGCGGGAAGGCCTTTGGTGAGTAGCAATGGCTGTGTCCCAAGGTGTAGCATACCGGGATGACGAGTCCGTCTTCGTTGACAGCAGCCTTTTCCATCTTGAATTCTACCTTTAGGTCGTTCTCTTTGATATTGGAACTGAGCACGCGAGGAGTTCAAAAGTCAACAAGCTGTCACGGGCGGGGTATCACAAGCAATTAAACAGAACAACACGGGCAACAAGGAGATAAGGAGAACCACGGAGGTACGAACTCCATCACATGTTCTTTATCGGATCTTGACCCGATATATCACGTTTATCGGCGGCGGCACGAGTGTTGCGGGCAAGTATATCGCACTCCGAGACTCAAGTCGGGTTAGTTCCAGCTGGGATCTGTCGCTGCATGCAACGATAGCATGACCGAAACGGGCAGGCAACGGCCACTCCGTGATCGCTCTCTGATAGCGTTTGCTTGATGTCAGTGGACAGCGTTGGAGATGCAGTTGCAGTTAATCTTTTTCTCGCCTTCCAGAAGGGTGTTTCCCCTTACAAGTCGTTCTTATAAATCCCCACTTCTCATGATAAGCTTGTCTTCGCCCCCTCTCTGTTGCATCGTTGCATTCACGATAACGACGGAATGCGGGGGGAAAGGGGAGATCAAGGGCGGGGTATTGACGATATGCTACCAAACACAACACAACATCTTTCTTTTCGTAGTGTAACGCCTCTTCGTCATTGTTTTAGTTCGGTTGCCAAGCAACTGTACAAAGGTATTGTTGTTTCTTGTTCTCGGCTCTTTCGTCCTGTTGTTTTCTCACTACACCACCCTCTCTCCGCAACACCACACCCAGGCTTCACCACCATTGAAGCTTCCCCATCTTCAAGCTTCACGATCCCCTCATTGAACTCCAAAACATCCAACCCCAACTCCCCTCCCCTCACCACCCTCCCAATCCATCACCATGGGTTTCGGCGACGGCAAAGTAGTGGACATCCACACCCACATGTACCCCCCCGAATACGTCAAGATCCTCGAATCGCGTACCTCCATCCCCCTCGTGCGCTCCTTCCCCGGCTCTTCCGACCCGCGCCTCATCCTGCTCGACACCGAGGTTCCCATCCTCGAAGAAGCCGAGGCGGCCAAAGCGCGGGGCGAGACGCCCGCCAACATCCCCGGGCGGCCCTTGACCAAGCACTACTCCTCCCTCAACCAAAAGATGCACTTCATGGAAACCCACGAAATCGACATCAGCGTCGTCTCGCTCGCCAACCCGTGGCTTGACTTCCTCTCGGCTTCCGAGGCGGGTCCCATCGCCGAGTCCATCAACGCCGACTTCAGCCGCACGTGCGAAGAAAAGTGCGGCCGCTTGTTCTTTTTCGCCGCTTTACCTCTAACCGCTTCGCAAGAGGTTATCCTCTCCTCCATCGCCCACGTTTCTAATCTCCCCTACTGCCGGGGCGTCATCTTGGGAACTTCGGGACTAGGCAAAGGACTAGACGACCCCGATCTCCTGCCCATCTTCCACGCTCTCGCGGACGCAAGACTAATGATCTTTTTGCATCCGCACTACGGTCTGCCGAACGAAGTCTGGGGTCCCCGCGCCAAAGAAAATTACGGCCATGTCTTACCTTTGGCCCTCGGGTTCCCGATGGAAACTACCATCGCTGTCACGCGGATGTATTTGGCGGGAGTGTTTGATCAGGTGCCAAAGCTGAATATGTTGCTAGCTCACAGCGGCGGGACGTTGCCCTTTCTAGCGGGGAGGATAGAGAGCTGTATTTTGCATGACGGGCACTTGCACACTGCGGGGACGAAACCCAGGAAGACGATCTGGGAGGTGTTGAGCAGCCAGATTTATCTTGATGCGGTGGTGTACAGCGATGTGGGGCTGAAGGCGGCGGTGCAGGCAAGCGGGCCGGAGGGGCATGAGAGATTGATGTTTGGCACTGATCATCCCTTTTTTCCGCCGCTGGGGAGCGATGAGGAGGGGGAGTGGGAGAGTGTGACGTGGAATGGGGCGGCGGTTAGGAAGGCGTTTGGAGCGGAGAAGGAGGGTGGAGAGGAGGGGGAGAAGGTGAGGGGGGTGATGGGTGGGAATGCGGTTAAGGTGTTGAACTTGAGGAGGGATGGGTGCCGATAGTTGCGGGGTGAAGAAAGAAGGGTTGTAAGTAGATGTTATGAGATGTATATACACGACGGAGGGCTGGCCTTTTGCTTTCTGGCGTAGAGAAATAGATTGCGATGTTAAGCAACTTCTCTTTCAGAAGGCACCACGGCAATGTCTCCGGTAGAATCATCCGCCGAGAACCTTCGCATTCGCTCCAACCTCCCAGAAACATGGATCAGTCATAACGTGGCTCATTCCTTGGACAAACCAAGTCGTCCAAGAGGAGGTAGAAGTTGAGCCATAATCCCATGTGCGTACAAAATGAACAGCTTGACATTGCTGTCCTATCTTCCAATTCGATATTCAACATTTGATCTATCCACATCCTACCCCAACACACATTTTTGGTATCAAATCATCCCCTACCCCCTTTCCCTTCATTACCCCTCCACTTCGCCCCCTCTCCTCCCTATCCTCATCATCAAGACAGCTTACATAGCCCTCAACTTCTCCTTCCCCCTCTTCCTCTTCCCGCCCACCTCCTTCTGCTCCTCAATGTCCAATAGTGCCTCCCTCTTCTTCTCACCCACCACCTTCAGCGCCTCCCTGATCACTCTCGTCTCCAAGTTGACGCCCTCCTCCGTCCACGCCTCCATCTGCCTGCCAACCCTCTGCTCGATCGCCAGCACCAGATCAACATCCCTCTGGCCCACAAACGTCACCGCATCACCCTTGCGGCCCGCACGCGCCGTACGACCAACACGATGAATATAATCGTCCGGATCGCGGGGAATGTCGTAGTTCACAACGATTTTCACCTCGGGGATATCGAGACCTCTGGCAGCCACATCCGTGGCAACCAAAATGCGCGCGGCCGAGGCGCGGAACCGACCGAGGTTATCGATTCTCTGGCTTTGCGGCAGCTTGGAGTGCAGAGACGTAACGCGGTGGTCGAGCAAGCGCAGCAAGTGGTGCAAAAAGTCGGCCGTGCTAGTGCGGTTGCAGAAGATAATCACGCTCTTGTCCACGTTTTGGGGTGTCAGGAGGAACATGTGCAGGTAGTGCTCGCGGTGGGTAACCGGCACCTGGAGGTGCATCTGTCGCAGGCTGGCAGGGATGGCGAGCCGCTGGGTGTCGACCTCGCACACGAAGACGGGGGCGCGGCCGGGGATGGGCGGGCGCTCGGAGAGGGCTTTGACTTCAGACGTCATGGTGGCGGTGAAGAGGAGCGTTTGGCGCTCGGAGGGCGGGGGGAGGACGGAGAAGCATTCTTCGACGTCGGGGAGCATGGAGCCGTGGCCGCTGTTGGCGAGGAGACGGTCGGCTTCGTCGAGCACGATGAACTTGACGCGGCGCAGGCCGCAGATGGTGTCTTCGCCGGAGGTGCGGATATGGTCAGCGAGACGGCCGGGGGTGGCGATGACGAGATGGGGCCGGTTGGCGAGGTCGATGGCTTGTTTGCGCATGTCGGAGCCGCCGGTGATGAGGACGGCTTTGAGGACGTGGGGTTGCGAGAGGGCGATGAGTTGCTCCATGATTTGGAGGGCGAGTTCGCTATGGCAAGTGGTTAGGCTCTAGCTGTTGTTTACTTACGGGGGATTCAGGGGTGAGTTGAGAGTTTCCACGGGAACTTACCGAGTGGGTGTGAGGATGAGACCAAAGATGGCGGATGGGTTGGCAGCCCATTGCTGCAGAATGGGAACAGCAAATGCTACCGTCTTACCCGAACCTGTCCTACTGCCACCGATACAGTCCCTGCCCTTGAGGATCTCGGGTATACAACCCTTTTGAATGCCGGTTGGCCGCTTGATGGCCATGTTGGCGAGAGACTGGACCAGCCATGGGCGGACATTGAGTGCGTCGAAGGTGGTGTTGGCATCGATAGGGACAGAAACTGTGCTGGCAGGCTCTGGTACTGGGAGGGTAGGTGTTGTCTCTTCGGTCTTCTCTGTCTTGGGCGCCTCAGGTTGCTTTTTCTTGATGCGGGATGGGACGTTGTTGAAGACAGGCTTGACGGGGGCGACGGGCGTGTCATCCTCTTCCTCATCTTCAAGTTGAGCGACAATGTCGTCAATGTTAGGTGAGGTACGGCGTCTTTTCCTGGGGGCGTTGCTGTCTAGCGAGTCGGAATCTGAATCTGAGTCTGAGCCTGACCCGGCGCTCTGGTTCTCCTCGTCGTCATCTTCGTCTGAAACGCCTTCCTCTGAATCATGTTCATCCTCGTCCTCGTCTTCCTCCTCTTCATCTGAACCAGCCGACTCATCCTCCACATCTAGTTCAGACCCAAAGTCGGACTCGTCCTCAGAGTGGTCGGATTGTTCATCAATCTCCTCAGTGACCGTGGGCGCCTTGTTGACCCTGGATTTGAGGTTGGCATTGGCATTGGCCTTTTTGGCCTTTGCGGCGGTGGCGGACGGCATTGTTGGTTTGTTACTGTGTTTTTCGGGGGTTGAATGACAGATTAGGACAAGGTTGTGTCTTTGTTCAAGATGCCGTCAATTCGGTTTCGCTTGAGAACCGTGATGGGCGCGTCTAGCAGATTTGATGTGTTGTGGTGTTGATTATCAGTCGATGAACTGATAACGACTGCAATCGCTAACAAAATTCAATTTTTTTGGTTCAGCAAGGTTCTCGGGAGTGACCGAAAAGGGAAAGCGTGCTGTAATGTCACATTCAGCGCCATTACGTAAGCATGGCATTTGGGCTTCATGCTTCAACTTCCACAGACCCAGGACCCTCATCCCAACGTCCTCCCTTTCCCATGTTCATGTCCTACGGAGAACGATACCATGAGGGCGAGAAACACTGGGTATCGTGATAAAGTGCCCATTTCCTTGGAGTTTCTCTTGTTTGCCCATCGTCCTTCCACTCACGACTTTACAGATCGCCAAGACTCGACGTCCACACACGGACCGCACGCAGGCCTGGGCCTGGGGTAGCATCAAGACGGGACCCACCAAGGTGCCTTGAAACGCATGCCGAAGCGCCGGCGAACCGCCAACGTCGCATAACAAGCGTCAGCCACCAAACCCATTCGGCGCTTAAGTTTTGGACTGTGTTTTTGTTTCCACATTCCATCTCATGGAATACGAAGAAGCCGTTGCTTTGATCTTCATAGTGCGACTTCTGGGCGCTTGGAAGAATGCAAAGAATAGGGGGGTTTCTCTTGTTTGGGAACGAACCGAAGGAAAACAGTCCAGGATCAGGGATTGTGTCAGAAAGCATTGTCGAGCTTCTGGTGGTGTTATGCTGACTGCACTGTTCCCGAACAACGTCTACGCAAGGAGTACGTATCAATGACAGACGAGCAGATTGTTCAGTCGGCTCTGAAAGACAGGACCTCAAAGATGCAGCTCGTTGCCTTGATGCCCAGACGGACCACGACGGATGAAGTCATGTCCTCCAGCGGCCGCCTTCCTGTGTCATAATAAGTGCCACATAAGGACAGTCGTTGACGATAATCCCAAGGCTACGGATACCTCCATGGCCGCCGCTAAACCGGCCAAGTCTGGAGTGGAACCCGCGGTAGGGCACACGCGAGCTTGCCCCGGCGATGCATGAGCTATCGGCCCTTACCCAAGGCTTGCCATATGACGGCGAGCGATTCAAAGACGGCCCTGCCTCCTCAGTCAGCATTCGGGCATTTCAATAAATATGATGGGCCATGTTGTGGTACACTACTTACCCGGCACAGCGGCTTACCGATTTGGCCCCCAACTGCGCCCATGGAGCAAGCAGGCAAAATGTCAGCATAGCAGTCAAAGGGGGAGGATGTTTTGTTTACATGGTATGCTCATGCTCCCAGTGGTATGTGAACTGTAATGAAGATATAAGACGTTATAAGTCTATGCTTCCTACTCATCTCGATTCACATATGCTGAGGTCCTTCATTGTCATCCATACTACGCAGTAAGTTCTCACCTGCCTCTAAACGAATGTGTTGATCAAAGCAAGCATGTCTCATCCACCTGGTTGGCTACCTAGGATGATGACGTTAATCTCAACGCCCGAGCTGACTATGCCGCAGTTTCGCTGGCCGTCTCTCCTGAAACGCCGCTCACCCACAGTGAACTGAGAGGCACAGTGTCTCTCAACGACGTAGACAGTCCTTTCTGTGCCTCTCTGTTCAAGCACTCTGAGAAAAGAAAGATTGTGCGCCGTGCCCACATGCCGCAGCACCCGTTGAAGATGCCGATGCCCCCCTGGTGGTGTAAGAACGACAAGGCAAGACTGGTGGGATCGCGGGAGGGTTGAAGCGAAAGACGGGCTTGACTGGCCAGTGGAGTGTCGATCTGACGCCCTGTGGCGGCTTTCCAGCGTACCAATCAGAGGTTTGGAACGACCGCTGTAAGTCTAGTATCGTACAACGGATGCCATCAGATGGCACCAACCCGGAGACTTCCCAGCCCTGGCTCGCCTGGTTCGAGGGCATGGGTGCTGGGCCTTTAATTCTCACGACAGAGAAACTGCCATCGTTTGGTTCCTATGCGGTAAGGTGGTTATGTTTTCGTATACATCATCAAAGTTGTCTGACGATGTGATGAGGTGCTGCAGCAGCCGCCAGCCGAGCCTGTGATAAATACCCGGCGGAGACGAACCAAGTGCCGCTGGAGGGATCACTCTTCTTGCTTCCCTTCTCTGTTCTGGTAAACATATTCGGTTCCAAGTCCAACAAAGTTCCAAGCGCCGTTCTATCGTTGAATTGCAACCTCGGGCTTGTTGTTGTGAGGAGAACAAGACCCCGCCGTTCAGGGCAGCATTCCCCTGTGCACAGAAAGCACCCCTGGTCCGATCACATCCGCATTGCTAGTGTGGGGCACACAGCCGACGTCCACTCCACCGCCGAGACAGACACTGCCCGTGTCAGAAAGCACGAAATGTGGAGCAATGAGATATGCAGTAAAAGGTGTTGATTCTGATAATCCTTGTCCTTTATCCTTCTTAAGGTTACCAGGGTTTATATACAAGAACCAGGGATTCTGGGAGGCTATTCCTCATGCGGTAGTATTATTAGATAGCCCAGTTATCGAGCTATAACGATAAGGGGATTCCTATATTACATATATAGTATATAAGGTTATCCAAACAAGGAGGCACATACTAGACTAGAAGTCTGGCTATCTATATATGCCCTGATGTTCTAATACACCCCCTCAACTGAAGGCATTAAGGCAAAGCTGAATGAACTGCTAAATATATAAAACTATTTCTAAATTAATCGTCAATTGCATCTAAATCGAATAGGAATCCTTTATCCTAATCTTTCTTTACAATATCCCTAATAGATTCTATTCCTAATATTTTCTTGAATTTAGTATATTTATTAATAGATAATACTTTAATTAGTCTATTTACTAGTATCTTCTTCGTTTTATAGTAGGAAACCTTAATGGATCCTTTTTGAACTTCCTATTTTAATTAGTAATTATAGATATTAATATAACGGAGTTTAGTAGAGAGGTTATTATTCTTAACGGTAATAAGGCGGATCGTTTGCTAGTTGTTATATTAAATCGTAGGTATTAGATTAACGAGATTAATTAACTTCTTAATTAGTCTAGCCGTAAATATCGCCTCTTTAACTACGAATCCTAAGGCTAATAACTTTACTTCTATTATTAAAATTGTAATTATTATTTACTTAGTAGCTCCCTAATATATAAGACTTCTAAATAATTTAATCGTAAAGCCTTATAAATTCTTATAGTTAAGGTAATTATTAGTAAATAAAATATTTAAGGTTATTTTAAATATATTATTACCCTTAAAGGTTAGGGCGAGATCCCTAGTAGTGTAGAAATAGTACAATACTTTATTCGCTACTTTATAATAGTCTGGACTAGGGTTGTGGTTGTAACGAGTAAATCGGCTTACGGCGAAGGCTACGTTTGGTCTGGTAATTACAGCGTCGTAGAGTATTAAACCGATTTTAATTTAATATTAATATATTATTTTCCCTAAAGCCTTATCTTTGTATAGTATTAACTCCTAGTTTAATATAGGGATAAAAGTAGTATATTAGTCGTTAGTAAGGGTATAGATCTTTTCGAAATACAACCGTTAAAATAACTATATCTTTCTTTACTTACGGTCCCTAATTATCTCGATACTAAAGAACTATTATAATTCATTACCTCCTATAAGATAATACCGCCGTTTTAAATTAGTTATATATTGTTTGGCTTTTGTCTTTCGCCTTTTAGGATAGGCGAAGATAATATTATTTACGTAGTAGAAGATAAAGACGTTATTTTTAATAAGAATGTAGGGCTTTTTAGGTATAAGTTTAAAACCGTTGTCGGTAAAAGTATTAATTAACTCCTATTACTATAGTAATAGTAATTTTCTTAATCCGTAGAAAACCTTTTAAATTCGTAAGACTTTACCCTCCTTCTAATATCCTAGTGGTATTCTTATAAAGATTTCTTTATTGAAGTTAGTATTAATAAAGGTATTGATAATATCGTATTAAATAAATTCGAAATTAAATCGGGTAGTAATAGCGATAATTATTCGAAATGAGCGTCTAGCGAGTATTAAAGTATACGTTTCCTACCCGGTCTTTTACTATTAATCTCTATATACGACTAATCTCGCCTTAACCTTCTTAAAGCAACCGTTTTTAAAGAACTTATAAATATATACCTATATATAATCGAAGATTTACTTTCCTCGAGTCTTAGGCTCGTTAATATTGATTTCAACCTATATCTTTATTTTTTAATGGCTATCGAAATATTCTTATTCAATATTAAGGAACTACTATCGAAGGAAATAATTATCGAAGTCTCAATAACGTTTAGGTAATAGAGGAAGGTTATAGTAATATATAATATTAAATTTATCCTTTCTTATTAGGCGATCGAATTGAGCTTTCGTAATAACTTCCCCTTAGTAGAGGGTAACCGGCTAGTATAGTCGACTAGCGTTGAAAATTACCTTCTAGGGAGCGAAGCCGTTAAGGGTATCTTTTAATTAATCGTTTTAAAAAAGGCTAATAAAAAAGGATAATAGAAGCGGCGTATTAGGAGGAGTAGGGTAATTGAAAATATAGTTAAAAAATATCTTTTTAGCGTTATAACGTTTAGGTTAAGCTTCCTCTATCTCCTCGTCGCTCTCTTAATTTATTAATGAGGTAAATAGCCGTTCTAGGAGCTCGGTTGTATTAGTATCTTCGAGGTCGACCCGATTACCGAAGTAATTATAAGATTATTAAAGTTAGTCGATTTACTTAAGTAAATTAGCGAATTCGTTAGAGGTAAACTTAAGGGCGGCCTTTTCTTTAAGTATATCTTTTGTAAAAGTAATATCTTTATTAAAGATTACGTCCTTAGTATTAATAATTTAATTAATATAAGGGTTCTAAATTCGATAAATCGAAGAGGATGAGTAGCTGATTAAATAGCCAATCTACGCTTTTAAATTAAATTTCTTTCGTCTTTCTTTTTTAAATTAGGTAACGGTTATTATAGTATATATTTTACAACTATAAACCCTTAGATATAATAAATCAGGTTTTCGTAGAATTGTAAAATTATATTAGCGAGCGATAGTTGTATAGAATTATTTATATAGGGATTTCCAATCGTAGAGGTATTAAAGTAATCTATTAGCGAAATATATTAATGCAAAGGTAATCTCTAATTATATATTATCTAAGAATTATAAACTCTAGGTTATTACCCTACCCTTTTCTTTAATAATACCCCTTAAGCGTTCTACCCCGCCGTTTTATACTTAAATATTAAGAATATATACTTTAATTTAAACTCTTCTAATAGCGAAGAAGTCTTCTACTACTTAGGTTTTAATAATTTCGTTATCGCACTTAATATATCGTAATTTAATATTATAACAATTCTCGAAAATAATAAATAAATCGGTTAGAACAATGAGAATAAATACTATAATCCTATCTTTAAAGTAATAATCCTATATATAACCGGTATATCGATAAGTAATTAGTATAACGCTTAAATATTTTAACTTATTTAGTTCGAAATCGAAGAAGTCGATAGCCAGTCTTTCTCCTAATTTATCGCCTCGTAGTCTATAACGCTATTTGATTTATTATTTAATTTTTGAAACGGTATACGCGTCGTACTGAACTGTTATTAATCCTTTAAAACGCGCTCCTTCTACGTTATAGAGGTGACTAAATACCTAAGGGCCGTAATAATTAAGGTAGTAATATTAGAAATAGCTATTCTTCTTATAGTATTTGCGGCCAGTATAAGAATTAAATTGGTTCCTTTTCGTAAAGAAGTTGGCCTGTATTTTAATAAGGGGAAGGTTTTCGAGAATAGTTTGACTATATTATATGAATAGTTTGTAAAAGAATATATTATTTAGAGATCGAAGGTAATTATTAAGCGGCTTATAATCTTAGTAATATCTTTGCCGTTGTAAAATTTAAAGAGAAACGAAGTTAATAGTAAAGTCGGGTATAAAGGCTACGTCTTTTAGTTTTAATTTCCTTAATCCCCTCTTTCCTTAAATAGTAATATCGATTATTCTATACCCTCGAATTAATATAGTTAAATCGCCAGCCCAAAGAACTTCGCCGTAAAGGGCGCGTTAAAATAAAGTAAAGCGAGTAATTTTGTTAAATATGTATAACGAATTTCTAAAATCGAGTATTACGTAGTTTTTAAGTAGGTAAATTACGTCTTCGCTTTCCCCTATTTAGAGGGCTACCTAATTAACGCTAAAAACAACTTAATAAACGCCTTTATTAGCAAATTAATTTAGGGTATCGTTATTATCAATATTATTATTCTCCTAATTACTCTAACGATTTTTATCGCTATTATTACGACTATTATTATTATTACTAATCTTTTTAAATAGTTCCTTCGTAATAGGAATACCGTACTACTTAGCTAATTATTTGCGATAGATATCGATTTCTCGGCGAAGCTTATTATTATTACGTAAATTCTTCTTGACTATCTTTTAAACCTCTCTATCTCCTTTCCAACCAATTTTAGCTAAGTAGGGGAAGAAATACTAATATTTCTTAGGAGAGTAAATGCCCTAATCGTAAACTTAATAGCGAAGAGGGGTTTTATTTAAGGATTTAATTAAATTAACCCGTTTCTTCTTATTATAATTTGGCTTATCTTAACGAGTATCCCTATTATTGATTTTACCTTTATTTAAAATTAGTCTTAATCCGAAACCTCCCCTCTTAATATTGTAAGACTTACTTATTAATATAGCGGGGGTCTATTTATAGATTCCTATCCTTCGGAAATTACTAAAAACTATACGAAAGTCTAATATATTCTCTTTAATTTAAGCGAAGTAATAACGGCTAACGCCGGCTACCTATAGGGGGCGGACCGAATTAAAGTATATAAATAGGTCGTTAAATTAAGCGTTAGTTTAAATAGCTTTAAGAATTTTATAATACTTAGTTAGTACTATAAGGGTATTTTAATTATTAATTTACTTAACTATGTCTTCCTTAGGTATTTTTTTAAGAGGCTTAAGATAATCGTAGTATCGACGGCGAATATCTACTTAAGTATTAATAAGGCGGTAATTACAAACTTATTTAAGAGTATCCAATTACATTAATATTATTTCTAAAGTTTTGAAAGCGCTCGCCTTCAATTTAAGGCTTACAATTTCTTATATCTAAATCCTAATCTTATTATTATATAATTTGAAGTCGTTGATAATCTTATATTAAAGGCCGCTAGAGTTCTAGTCGTTATTGAATATTTCCTTCCCAATTTGAATAAAGTTAACCGGGGATATTAATAGGTCTTTAGCCTAATCTTTAGAGGATTTAATAGTAGTTTTAGTAGTTAAAGGTACTTAAATACCTTTTTAGGCTTAATTACCCGAGGCGGCTATTAATAAATCGATAGAAGTTGAAGTAGAGGAGGAAACTATTATTCGTATTATTAGCCGAAGAATAGCCGCGGTTATAGAAGGCTAACCGGAAGGCTAGTTAGAAAATTGGCCTATATCGTCTACTCCTTCTAAAACGTATTGTAGGGTTCTATTCCTCAGCCTCGTGATGTTCGTTTGTGTTAAAGTAATACGGTTGGTTACCGCGGCTGAGAGTGGATATGAGGAGATTAGCTGTCTATTGAAGATAGGAGCTAGTTTTCTACCGAGGAGGTAATTAATTAATTAATACCCCTTAGCGAGACTAAGAAGCTCGTTCTCCTAATCCTTATATTTATTTAGGGTATTAAGGTAAGGACGAGAGGTCTTGCTAGAATTAACGTTATTAGTAGTAGAGGTAGGGAATATTATAGTAATTTATTGTAATAGGGTATTAATTAGGAAGTGGAAGTATTAGGTATAAGTGCTTCTAAATAGCGTCTCGTAGTATAGCGATTCGATACTTAGATTATTAATTATTAGAAAGTACGAAATGTAGAGTAATAAAATATGTAGTAAAAGGTGTTGATTCTGATGATCCTTGTCCTTTATCCTTCTTGAAGTTACCAGGGTTTATATATAAGAATTAGGGATTCTAGGAGGCTATTCCTTATGTAGTAGTATTATTAAATAGCCCAATTATCGAGCTATAACGATGAGGGGATTCCTGCATTACATATACAATGTATGAGGTTATCCAGACAGGGAGGCACATACTGGACCAGAAGTCTGGCCATCCATGCATGCCCTGATGTTCTGACAGCCCGCCCTGACAGGTCCGCTCCCAGTGCCGCTCTCCAAATCAAAAACTCCCACCTGGGAACAAGCATCTCCGTGTGTCAACAGAAACAACGACAAGTCGACAGATCCCAACATCATAACCTCCGTCATCTCCGCTGCCAAACGACTCCGCCGAGCTTCCAACACTGCCAGTGGCTCACCAAACTCCTTGTCGGCGCCTGGCCCATTTCCCAGAGTCCGGCCCGGTCCCGTCTTTCCCAACCGAGTTTGGAGTCCTACGAGTCCTTGTGTCGCCTGCCCTCCAACAGCTTGCATATCTAGCCGTGCATCCCGCACTCACACACACTCAGCTTGAACCTACATACAAAAGCCCAACATCTATCTTTATACCGATATCCGGCATTTTATTAACCAACGTTTGATCTATCATCGATCTCTGGCCGATTTAAAGACACACATCTGCACCACATCACTTCGACTTCGTCGCATCTCGTCGTTTGTCCAGTTGACATTGATCTACGAGCCTACCTACCGGGCCTGCCTGCTATACAGTGCGCCCTCCCCCGCCGCCAAATCGCACTGCTGCTTTTCGTCCGAACGACTCGTCTCTTCATCCCAAGTCGCCTGTTCGCCCATTGCACCTCAGCCAACTGTCTTGCTCGACGACCTCGTTTCCTCGCCAGTCAGCAACTAACACTAGCGAATAAAGTGAAGTCATCGTCACACAACTACGATACATAACAGCCTAGACTATCATAGTCTCCTCAAGACGATCTGCGGCCAAAGACCAACGGCACCACTACACGTCTCGTGACCGGTTCGATTTCGCCTCTCAGGCCTCTGCCCATTCCAAGCACTGAAGCTTGTCGGGCCTCCAGAGTCTGAACCCTTTGTCTGAAAAGTCGAAGCGTCCGTCCCGCATCGCAGCCTCAGCCGGTAACAGCAAAGGCATCCGCCATCAACAGATTACGATGGCAGATTACCAAGGTCAAAGCAGCAACGATGCTGCCCCTAAGGCAAGTATAAAAACTACCCATTTCTTTCCCCTACATCAGGACTCCCCATTTGCCCCTCCAGCATCAGCTCTCCGCTCTCTCTACTCCCATTCTTTCAAGGTGCCCTGGTGACTGCCTCTTCCACCTTATAACACTCGTTTTGTGTCTACACTCGTTCGCTGGCACCACCAACTCACCGCTAACACTTTACACCATGCAGGCCAACCCAGGTCTCCAGGCACCCCAACTCCAACAAGGACCATCCCCCGTTCCCACAATGGCGCCAGCCCCCGCACCCCTCCTCCGGCCAGCCATCCCCGGCGCTCGCCCCGGTGGTCGGGGTCCCCCACGTCTTGGCCTTGCGATCCCCCCGTCCCTAAGTGTCAAGCCCGTTGGAAACCCCGGAGCACCTCCGGCGCGTGCGGCGCCACCACAACTCAAACTCGCTACCCCCATGGGTAGCACCACAATACCACATGAGCAACCTGCCGGACGACCAGGTGCCCAAGGCTATAGCGCTAGCGGCGCCAGCGATAGCAGTGCGGCGCATAGCAGGAGTGGCAGCTTTGGCCCCGAGAGCAACCCTACCAGCGCCGACACCCGGTATAGCAATGTTTCGTTTATGGGCGCCCAAAGGCCACACGGCACACCAGACCCCGTCTCCGCAGTGGGCTCTCTGTACTCCAATGCCAGTGAGGGAGGTGTGGGTATGGAACGAGAAAACAGCCTGCATGGATTGGAAGCATTCGATCAGCTTACACTGGAGAAAGCGAGGACACTAGATGTCGAAGAGCTTGACGACGATGGGTGGAGGATCGCCATGATGGAGAAGAGAGTCGAGGAGTTGGGACCCCTAGGCGAGGGCGCGGGAGGTGCGGTGACCAAAGCCAGGTTGAAGGGCGGTAAGACCGTATTTGCGCTCAAGGTATGACACTCCAGCTTGAGATTTGATCCATGATTTGCTAGAATCCTTGCTGACGACTCTTCGATAAGATCATCACAGCAAACCCCGACAAGGACGTTGCCAAGCAAATCGTCCGTGAACTAGGGTTCAATAAGCAGTGCGCCTCCGAGCACATCTGCCGGTACTTCGGCGCCGTTGTCGACACCCAGTCCGCGACCATCTCCATTGCCATGGAGTATTGCGAAGGCGGTTCTCTTGACAGTGTGTACAAGGAAGTCAAGAAGCTCGGCGGCCGCACAGGAGAAAGGGTCCTGGGCAAGATTGCCGAGGGCGTCCTCCACGGATTGACATATCTCCACAGCAAAAAGATCATCCACCGTGACATTAAGCCTAGCAACATTCTTCTCTGCCGCAACGGCGAGGTCAAGCTTTGCGATTTCGGTGTCTCGGGCGATTATGGCACGAATGGCGCGGCCAACACGTTCATCGGTACCAGCTATTACATGGCACCTGAGCGAATCACAGGCCAGTCATATACCATTACCTCGGACGTCTGGTCTTTGGGTGTTACCCTGCTCGAGGTTGCACAGCACCGATTCCCTTTCCCCGCGGACGGTACCGACTCACAGCCCCGTGCCGGCCTTATCGACCTTTTGACGTACATCGTCCGTCAGCCTGTGCCGAAGCTGAAGGATGAGCCTGATGCGAACATTTTCTGGACTGACAAGTTCAAATACTTCATTGACTGCTGGTATGTGCACCCACTCCTGATTTTTGTTCTTTTGCCCAGTTTGCTAACCAGGATAATTGTGTAGCTTGGAGAAGGATCCCAACCGCAGAGCGAGCCCTTGGCGTATGCTCGACCACCCCTGGATGTTGGAAATACGGTCAAGGCGTGTGAACGTGGCCCGTTTCCTGGCCACGGTATGGGGCTGGGAGGATGAGAAGGAAGAGACATAGTGTGTCTGCGGTGGGAATAATCGATCGAAACCGGCGAGTTCAGTTCATACGTCACGGAAATCTTGCAAACGCCGGAAACACAAGAGTCGTGTACCGGAAGACATCAGAGTCGCTTCCTCTGTTGAGGATGTCGAGTCTGGTGTTTTCGTTTTTGAAGAAGAGGATGAGAACGATGGCTGCGGCGGCGGCGCGGGTCGTGTCTGACAGCTTTTTTTTGGGTATACAAATATGATAAATATGAACCTCATAGCAAGGAAGGAAAGGGATTTGTATATGCACTGCTAGCATGCTTGGGTTTTGCTGTGCTTGATGACCCTTGTGGTGTGGTTAGCAAACAATGATGAAACGTACCCGTACTGGGAGGAGGGGGGTCTTTCGATCTGTACTTAGACACCTCGGGAACCCGCGATGTTCAACTGGTTGCGACTGCCAATTTACCATCAATTGACTGTCCCGCCCTGCGAAACGTCCGGATTTCCAAACGTTTCCAGGATTCGGACTACCAAAAGTCTGTTTAGTAATAGTCAATTAGTTACCAAATATCTCGAAGGGCAAACGTTGGTGCATTCAAACATTAAAAAACTTCGAGGGATCTAAGTCCAGATCACCAAATTTCGAACTATCCAAAGACGGTTCGCGGAGAGTTCGTAAGACCCTCCCCCCCCCTCGCAGTACGGACTTGAACATGTGCCCTTCGAAAGTCAAAGTGAATAACAGGAAACCAGATCTGATGCATGGATATGTTTGCACTTCGCCCTTGCACCTCACAGCCGGTATACTTCACTACCGGCCTTGCACACGCAAACTACACATATAGTTCGCCCTGTAGGCATGCAGGCATGTGATCCTGTTGCCACCAACTCCTCGCCTGCATCCCCCCTTCCCCCTTTGACCCTTTCATCCCATCTTTACAGCCACTAGGGGTATATAGTCCACCTTACTAGCGGTCTCTCCCGTGGTCCGTTGGCACATCCGGGAGTAATGCGAGAGAGCTCTTCGTGAGCTGTTACCAAGTAAACTGGAAGTTGCCGGTTCGAGTCCGGTGCGGACCACTTCTTTTTTCTCATTTTGCCTCTTTTTGGGATGTGTTTTTCTTTTTTTTTTAAGTTTACTTGCCAGGGAGGGTAGGGTAATCGTATCTGGGCTCTGAATGGGATGAGTGGATGACGGCATCGAGCGAGTGGTGTGGAATTGGAAGTTCGAACACCCCTTAATGGGAACCCTAACCCTTGATTGATGTTCAAGGAATGGAACGTGGGAAGTTGGGAACGTCAACACCACCATGACATGGGAGTGTCAGCAACTTGAATGTCATGGGAAATGTACGAGGTATGCATGTGATATGTGGCAGCGTCAATACTTCTTGGGTTGGGTAGTAGGTTAAATCAGGATTAAGGAGCCCATGTATAGAAAAAAAAAAGAAGAAAAAAAACAACGATGAGGTGCTGAGTGGCCACTCATGATGGAACTGGTGATGAACACACTGATACCTCTACGGATTATCTCCGAAACCAAGTTCCAGGAAGACTGAAAACAGGTATATATGCATGGATCTGCACCTGGGTATACTCGAATTGTAAGTATGATTGTAATTACCAGCAATTGGTATATGACTGATTGACTGACGCCGATGGGCCAGTGCGTAGATGGCCCAGGCTTATAAAAAGGGACCCTTCTCACCCCATTTCATTTACAGTCTTCTTTCCTTCTTTTCCTGACACCCTTCGAGAGTAACCCAACAAGTCAAGTCATTACCTGGCACCAAGACCTCACATTCATAAGGTACTGTACCTAGCTGACCCCTTCCCCATCGCTTGCCTGGTCATTTCAATCGCTCTTGCATCAGCAAGAAGCACCAATCACCAACCCACTACCCATCCCCTACCCTCCATTCTACCTGCCATTTCTCTGATTAATTTTTTTCGTTGCCAGATCACATCACGGCAGCCCTAGCACCGTACCGTTGAGAAAAAAAAACCTTCGAAAGAAGACTTTTTTTTTTGATCAAATCAGCACCGGTACACGATGGCCCGGATTCAGAACCATCAAAACGGGCACCAGGCCCGCCCTATGGAAAGGGGTTTTGGTCAAACTGTCAAAAACCCGCCTCGCCCGACGATTTCGACGGCGAGCACCAGCACGTCCACCACCTCCTCCGACTCCGCAACCACGTCCACCGCTGGCACACAAACCACGACGACGACGACCACAGCTCCAGCGGGCCGAGCCACCACGCCCGCGACACTTGGAAATCCCCTTGTAGGGACCGAGGAGCTTCTCCTCCTTACAGAGGAGGATCTGTCACCGATATTTTTGTCCCGCCGCTAAGCCTTCGCCCGTCTCAACGCCTCGAATATTGCCCAAGAGCCGCTCTATCGGTTGGCAGCGAGAAGCAGCAACCCAAGAAAAGAACCGGTGAAGCGGCCTTAAGGCAGAGACGACGGCGATAATGAAAACGACGATAATCACGACGAAAACGACGTCGACCAAAGCAACGACGACGAAAACGATGGGATGAGGAGGAAGATGGGATATAAAAGGGAACTTTTCTTTTCTTTTCTTCTTTTTCCAATGATGAACTTCTATTGCTGAGGAAAAAGTGGAAGGTTCCCCGGGAAACACAGCACCGGGGAGTCTAGATTGGAAGGGGAGATATGGAGTCATCGCTTTGTTGGTTTTTTTTTCTTATTTTTTTTTTCTTTTTTCTTTTTTCTTTTCATTGACTTCACTTCTCGTAACGAGCGACATCCATCATGATGGGTTAGTGTATACGTGGCAGTTGCCAGTGCTCTGCCGCTCTGCCGAATCGACTCGGCTGGCGGGCAGTGGCGGCTGCCAGACACAGCATTGGGCATTTAGATAGTCGGTCACTCCTTCCCTCTCACTCACAGGGGGGAAGGATCATTCATCCACTACTTTCAGCAAGGAGATCTTGCTCGGTGAAACTGCCTTTGTTCATTGACACGAGTCGAGTCCGTCGCCGGTCGAACGAGTAAGGTGCCAATGTAACAAACCCCCCTCCAAGAAAGAAAGAAAAAATTTAAAAAAGGAAAAAGAAAAAAAGACCAAAGAAAAGAAAATCCTCGACTGAACTGCCACTCATCATGGAGTTTGTAATCTCCTCAACTATAGTAATAGTGATGAAATTAACACAAGCATGCCATACGACCGTAGAACCTAGGGGAGATTAGGCTGTCATCGTTGTGCAGCGCCGGACCTTAAGCACCACAGGCATGCATAGAGGTACAGCTGCACACTCATGTACCCACCGAGTTAGTGAAAGGGACAGATTTACGGTCCAGGTTATGTGAAAAACAGGAGCGATCTCTTTTTTCTTGGTACGTTTACTACCTCTAAAAATTGCTCCCGTTCTTTACTCAACCTGACGTCTTCAGCTTCATGACATTTCCCACTACCGGATGGGTAAATTTAGGCTCGGGTTCTCGGGATCTATCGCGGTTAAGGTAAGCAGATGCAGCATTGCAGACTTACCGCAACATGTCGCGACATTAAGGTTCGGAAAGATGAGGCATAGGCAGGGTTAAAGACGTAAAAAAGCTTGTGTGTAGTTGATTGGCACCTTAACCCTGCCTATGCTTTGCCTTTCCGAAACTCAATTTCGAGATATTGCAGTATGTCCGTGTAGTTTTGACCAATGTATTTCAATCACGAAGTTGTACCTACTGGGCCCTGCTCACACCCAGTTACCTATAAATCCAATTTTTCTTTTGGTTAAGCAAAACTTTCTCCCTCTCCACTCTTTCTATCGCCCACGTTATGAGGCATTGGTCTTCCGAGCATCACCCGCAACACCTTCCAAAGACATCTTCCCTACACAAACACCTCACATCTCGAACGAACAGACACGCAAGAAGCAAGAATGACACAGAAACAAAATTGTCCACGGCCCCCATCGGTAAGTACTTCCCAATCTTCCTGCTTGAACATACCACCAAGAAGACCGGCTCACTAACATCCGTGAACAGGTGGCCGAGAGCAGTGCACTTCTACTTCTGCGTCCAAATCAGCCCCGGCACCACAAGCCCCCGAAAGGGGAGAAGCGCTGCCAGCGGCCACAGCGACGGCAACAGCTCCAGCAACGGAGGCGCCTGCTAAGGCGTCATCCACCCCGACAACTGGGTTCGTTGACCCAGGCGAAGACGCCCTTTTGACGTTGATCGAGGACGAGGCGGGCAAGCCTTTGCAACCCCTCGTGCTATTCTGACCGCGAACCTAAACCTAGAACACATTGCGTCGCTCTACCGGTTGCGAGGAACGACAAGAATAACAACCGGTGGTGCGGCGTGAAGAGAGGAAGGGGGAGGGCGGAGATGGACAAGTTGGAAAGATGTGGGAGATCTCTAGGAATAACGGCCCTGAAGGGTCAACAGCCGATACTTGTTTTTTTTTTCTTTCTTCTCTTCATAGACGTCTTTTAAATGCGCCTCAAGTTCATATGGGCTACTGCATAAGTGGCAGTTGCCCGCCCGGCCGAATCGATTCGGCCGGGCGCCGCGCTGTCAGACACAGCTCTGGGCATTTGAGAGTTAGGGCAGTCAGTCGGCCCTTCTCTCTCGCGAGAGAGAAGGATCGTTACCTTACCTACACTTAGTCTACTGCTTATAACAATAACATCTTGCTCGGTAAAAATGTTCATTGACATGATGAGTCCGTCTGAAAAATCCGTCACCGGTGGAAGTAGTGACTATGACCTCATCACACGTTATCGAAAAAGAAAGAAAAAATAGAAGAAAAAAAGGGAAAAAAATCACAGACTCAACCGGAAACAGCCTGGATGTCAGGCGGTGATTTTGTTTCTCTTTTTTCTTTCTTTTTTTTTTCCTTGGTGGAAGGGGAGTTGGCGGAAGGCGCGACGCGAGATCCATCCCACGCCCCGCAGAAGGTGCAAATGACACTCGGGACACTCCCAAATTTGAAGGCATTACCCTGCTGTCATATGCAAGAGAATGCACATGAAGGAAAGATCGAACGTGAAATTTTGTAATCATTTTATTTTGCTTGGGTTCCGATGCAGACGTGTCGTGTGAGATAGGTGAAAGCACAGGAGTCATCCATCGTCCGCCTGGCCTTCCAAGCTGGCGTTCGATCTGGTGACGGGAATCACTCCTCTGTTGCGGTAAGCCACCTCGAGGATTGCGAAGTTACTACATAGTTGTTGCCGACGATTTCCATTTTCCTCATGCTACCATTTGGAAAGCTCAGCTGGTAACGCAGAAAAGGGCCAGCGCAACAACAACCGAGCTTCAATTTACTGGTCGAGGTCCGGACTCCGTCAGTCGGCGTTGCGGTGATGACGAACGAACGAGGATGTGACCCATTTGATCCGTGGTTGTTCTTTCCGTTTCTGGAGGACGACTGAAGTATGGTCGGCAATACTATGATAAGTCCTTCCTGCGTTTGATGTGAGGCTGTGTTCGGATCCGCGGTAGCCCAGTAATCTTTGCAGTATTCGGGTCGCAGTAAGCATCAGTAAGCCTACTGCCTTACTGCCCTCGTCTCGCGTTCGGCTCAAAAACCTTATTTTCATGCAAGTCCCTGCACTCAGCTGCACTTTCTCCAAACTGGAAACCTGAATCTGACCAATCAGAGGGCCAGAATCTCTGGGATCCTTACTGCAATTCCTTACTGCCATACCGCTTGATGAGCTGAGGTTAACGCAGTAAGGATGCGCTGAACACTCGGATTTCTAGCGTGCATATGCCCTGTATTTACAGCGCCTTGTCGAACTTGGTGATTTTCACAGCGACCTCCCGTCAACATCATGCCAAGCATCACGAACCTGAACCGAACACAACGCAGTAAGACGACTGGTATGGGGGTCTTGGCATGCCTTACTGCTGCCTTACTGTTGCAGGTGTGCAGCTGCAATCCTGCAACAGTAAGGCAGCCTTCCTCCTACTGGGCTACCGCGGATCCGAACACAGCCTGAGAGCTTTGAGATTAGAAAGAGGTAGTGGACGGCCCGAGAGTTTATCGAGTATTGAGCCTTCCAAATTTACAACCACGTCACGGTGAGCTTGATGTTGCACACAACTTCCGCTTCTGTCTTCCGGACCTCACTTTTTCTTCCCGGCAAGCAAACCTCATAGTCAACCCTTTGCCAGCGACAACTGATCACAGCACAGCCAGCCACTTTGGGTACCCACGATGGATCGCTGGGGCTTGGATCCCTTCCTCAACGCCCAATTTCCGGATTGGAAACTAGGCCATACCAGTGTCGCATCAATTGGCACTGGCGTTCGTTACCACGCCAACAGCGACGGCGGTGTTATTCAAACCTGGCGCCGCGTGGAACGGTTGGGAAGCGATTCTTTTGGACATGTGTGGAAGGAAAGGGGTTTAGACGGGCGCACACTCAACCACGTACGCGTCGTCAAGCAGCTTCGCAAGGACCGGCCCAACTTCATTCAGTCATCACGTCGAGAGCTTTATGCCTTGACTACATTCTCCAAGAGAACAGCGCCTGAGGTAAGTAGCATCCAGTTGGCCTTGACAACCCATCATCGTATTCCAAAGTGAAAGCTTGCTGACCAAGGACGGCATTCACTTATTCAGCATCACAAGCTCTTTGTCCAGCTGCTCAACTGGTACGAGGACCCTGAGTGCTTGTTCTTGGCAATGGAGTACGTCGGGCATGGCGATCTTCAACGATACATCGAGATAGGCTCAAAGTTCCCAGACCGACAGGCGCCCTTGATTACGGTCCAGATCGCGAGCGCTTTGCAGTACATACATACCAAAGGTTTTGTACACAGAGATCTGAGACCCTCGGTAAGTCGCTGTTGCTCAAGTCCCTCAACTAAGTCTACGGTAAACACTGACTGTTTTGAAATTTGCAATATCAAGAACATCCTTGTCGCTGCTGAAGGGCCCGCATGGAGCGTCAAGCTTGCTGATTTCGGAATTGCCACCAATGTTGACGATCCCTGGCCCTCCAAGGACTACATCCGTACGAGCGGCTACATGG
Source organism: Neurospora sp. CHS-2018c (assembly GCA_009806235.1). Lineage (NCBI taxonomy): Eukaryota > Fungi > Ascomycota > Sordariomycetes > Sordariales > Sordariaceae > Neurospora > Neurospora sp. CHS-2018c. The sequence continues at coordinate 596,583 of RAPC01000001.1, forward strand.
CTCCAGAGATGGTTGACTCGTCACAATACTACACAACTGCCGTAGACGTATGGGCCTTGGGGGCTGTCGTCTTTTGTCTGTTGGTAGGCGACCCGCCCTTCCACAAGCTGGACGACATGCTGGAGTATTGCGCGGGAATCAGACAGTTCCCTACCCCGGCGCTCGGCGCCTCAACAGGGCTCTCAATTGACTTCATTTTGAGGGCAATGAACCCGGTTCCGGACAAAAGGATGTCAATACAACAGGCTTTGAACCATGAATGGCTTCACGTCATTGAGTCTGCACCAGTTGTGGATCACCGGTACGTACGAGTTTACAGTGATTTGGCTTACCCAGTTTGAGAACATTAATCTGAGACTTGATACAGATGTTGGCGATGTATGACCCAAGAGTCACTTCCCAAGGTGAACTCTCATTCGCAATTGTCGACTGCGTCAATTTTACACAACGATGTAGAAAAGCCCACCAAACCACTCCGTTCGCCTCTCGTTGCTCAAATTGGGGGATTTCCTGCCATGGCAAGAGATACTTGCATGGTATGCCACCAGAGTTTCCAAGCGCGGAATGAGCTGTTCGATCACCTTGAGAAAAAAGGACATGCGGTTGATCCGACTTCAAGCCTCATCATGCATTTTCTGCGACATGGAAATTGTTTACAGGGAGTCAAGAAGCCGAAGCGGCAGTGCCGGAGGTCAGAACGGCAGAAAGAGCAGAACCAACAGAGAGAAGAGAGGATGCGTGAGTATGAAATCGCGAGGCAGTGGTTGCTAGACAAGATACAGAACTGCAACAGCCAACCCCAGAGAGACTTTATGGAGAGCACCCTGCGGAGACTTGAACAGCAGAAGGAAGAAGATCACCGGAAACACTTGGAAACGGAAACGCTGCGGATGATGAACGGCCGATCGACATGCAAATGCGAACTGTGCGGACGGACCTGCCACAATTTGTCCAAGCTAATGAGGCATAAGTGCCTTGAACACGGTATGAAGTTTCCAGATGTCAGGGACACGACAATTATGCGCCTGAGCTGGAGATGTGGGCGTTTGAGTCTGGATGGGCAGGGTTGCCATATCCACAATGCTTAAGGTACCTCTCCCTTACGAGAGGACAGAGAGAAAATGAGAGCAGGTGTTGACAGCTGAAGGTGTTCTTAGGGAAGCCGGGAAATATTGATGGTTCAATGCACTATGATTAGCTTTGGGAATCATGTCTCTTCGTTGCCATGTCATGATTTGGTATTCTTGATCAGCTGATTTTATCTATCTGTTGGCGCGGCGGAGTGATGACCCATGTTGGTAACGGGATTTTCATGTGTTTATCGGGTGTCTGTGTATGGAGTCTGCAACGTTCGTGAGTAAATCGCTACAAGCGACCGGGTATGTCAAAGGGATACTGTGCCTGCTTCGCACCTTGGTCTTCACATTACGGGTAGTGGCCTACACATGATAGTTATGAGCGAGTCTGGTATGAAGGAGTTCTGTTTACCTGTATTCTAGATTCGATAAGTTGGTCGATCTATCAGTTAATATAATTGACGGGGCCCTGACTGTTATTAAAGTTAAGTAGTTCAATGGCAACAACTCGTTGGATGTCAGTTCGACAGTGTTCGCCATGCGGAGACTCTATTGATATTGTTCCCCAGCATGCTCCTAGTGGTAGTCGTCAAGTAGAACGTCTTTATCTTGACTACCCCGGAGGGAATTCGAAAGTGATGTCTGTGTAGAGTAAGCCACATAAGAAAGGTATCTTCAAGATATCTAACCCTGCCGTTGTTTCTTGGGTTCGCTGATGGCGAGATTCGGTGTTGGTTTGCACTCCTAATTGAGAATTTATGCAATGCGGTGGAGGTCGAAGCGACATTATATCGGTTTAGTTGATAGGGTGATTGAGTGACTCTGCTAGATTGAACGGATTTTATCAGCCTTCAACCTTCTCGTTGACTAGAATATTCCTGAAAACGGATGTGTTCGAAGGAGGTTATTGCTGTCTTTGGGGGGCGGGGGGGGGGGGGGGGGGGGGGGGTGGGGGGGGG